>PVJH01043787.1:0-13387 GCA_004026705.1 Nesogale talazaci | reverse complement strand
TGGGGAGTGAGAGCACTGGTTTCTGAGCCCCTCCATCCGTCCGTTCGCCAGTTCTTTCTGCCTTCTTCCCCGTCAGCCAATTCATAGGGCCCCAGGGAGGGGGGGGCACCAGGCAGGTGGGGTGGGGTGTCCCCTGGTGTTGAGGGATGCCCTGGGAGTGGGAGGAGATTTCGGCGCCAATGAATCAATGAATGAAAGGGGGGGGGGGAGTTTGCAGCTGCAGGGCCCAGTGTGAGAAGGAGGTGGCACATCGTTGGACATTTAGAGAGATGGGGGAAGCACCGAGGGGTGTGAGACCCGGGGGCAGGAGATGGACAGGGGTAAGACTGGCATCAGGAGAGCAAAGGCGGGGTGGGGGCTGCTGCTGTGACAGGGAGGAGAGGAAGGGCCAGGAAGGACGCCCGGGGGAAGGGAGTGGGAGGGAGGCTTGAGGGGGGTGATAGTCCAGAGGGGGGTGGAGGGGAAACGGGAGGTTTGGGGGAAGCCCCAGGCCCGAGCCAGTGTTCAGTGGAGATGGAGTGTGGGTTGCTGTGAGAGTGCTGGGGATAGACTCTAGGGGTGTGGGCATGGGCCGACCCCCGGGGGCTCAGGGAGTGGGGTGGAAGAGGAAGATTGAGCACGACTGGGGGTGAACTGGAGACCTGCCCAGGGATGGGGGTGGAGAACCGAGGCGGGGTGGGGTGCATGGTGGAAGTCTAAAGGGGGGGAGGCGGGGATTTAGGACAGGGACGAAGAATGAGCGCATGGGGTGGGGTAGAGATGGGTGGGACCCGGGTGGAGGTGGTCCTTGGTGGTGCTTGGAAAGTGGGGCACGGGCCAGGAAGGGGCTTTGAGAGGCATGGGGATGGGGTCTGAGGTCCGGGATTGGGAAGGAGGATGGGGCGTGGGGACGACATTTTGGTTGGACAGCCGCATTTGTTGAGATCTGAGGGGGTCAGAGGACGATGTTCGGGAAGTTGGGGGTGAAATGTATTGACCACCACGGTGGTTTGGAGGAAAGGGGGGCGCGCCCTTTTGGAGAAGGAGACCGGGAAATCGGTGTTGAGAGCCTCGTGCTTGGTAGGCTCTCAATCAAGATTTGCTTAAGGAGGAAATAGGTTGGGGACCCCAGAAGGAGGCTCTTCCCTCCATTGCCATAGAGATGTGGCTTCTGTTACCCTGCCAATTGGGGAAGCCCCTCTGACCGGCCAGAAGCTGGCCCCGCCCCTAGTCTACAGCCCCCGGTGCATCCAGGCGACTGACGTCAGGGACCTGGGCACATCCCACTTTAACCCTTTCCTGAGTGGGTGAGTGTGTGTGTGTGTGTGTGTGTGTGTGTGTGTAGGGGCCGGGAGGGAGGCTGAGACCCGGATGTCTGTTACCACACCCCCTTTCCTGACGTCCCTGGCACTGCGTAGGGCGAGGGGCATGGGGGAGGGAAGGAGGAAGGGAGGTTATTCAGGTAGCTCTGCACCCACAATCCACAGCAGGCTGGACACCCCTCGGCCTGGCTGACGGGAGGGTGGGGCCCAGGGAAGGAGAGGCGGGGTTAGCGAGTGCCTATAGCAGGCTGGTCGCCCCTAGGCCACGCCCACCCCGCCCCGTTGTCCTGACGACAGAGCCTCCAGGAGGTGGGTCTCCGGAGGTGGGTCTCCCCAGGCCTTAGCTGGGCTTAGATACCGTTGCTAGGCAACAGGATCCTTGGAGGAAGGGGTGGATTGGATGGCAGGTGGGAGAGAGGGAAGGAGGGGCCTGCAGCTGGGGAAACCCCAGATTCCGGGAGCCCAGGATTTAGGGCAGATGTGCGTGAAGGGGACGGGACAAATCGGAGGGGATGATGAAGCTATCTGGGTGTAAGACGGGGTGGGGGGTGAGGTGGGGATAGGGACAGAGGCGGGGACAAGAAAGGCGGCCGGGAGCCTGTGGACACCAGCCCGGGCTAGAGTGTAGCACATCAGGCATGTAACACCCTGAGGTATTACATCCGGTGAGAAGCTCCCTTCCCCCTCCCCTGAGTCTCTCCCCCCTTCCCCCCACCCTACTCATTACCATCTGCTGCTCCCCTCTCCGTCTGGCTGTCTCTCCCTTCCCGCTTTCATCCACCTCCTTCCCGGCCTGGGCCGGGTCCCCGCACGTGTGCAGCGGTGCGCGTGTGCGGAGCTGGCTTCCTGGTGCTGGAGGGGGGCTTGGCTAAGAGGCTAAGGGGGAGCCCGGCCGACGGGGCCCTCCCAAGCCGCGCCTCAGCGGGCACATCCTGTTCTGGTTCCCACAGGCCAACTCTCCCCCTGTGATTGTCAACACAGACACCCTAGAGGCCCCGGGATATGTGAGTCGTTTACATTTTGGTGGGGGGGTGGGGGGGGCGGTGCTGTTTCAGAGGAAGTAAGGGGAGAGAGGGGGAGCCTGGTCCCAACCGTGGGGTGGGGGCAGCTGGGCCGCCGGGATGTCTGTCTCACTGTGCTTGTGTTTTTGGCCCGCGCTGGAGTTGCAGGTGAACGGGACCGAGGGGGAGATGGAATACGAGGAAATCACATTGGAAAGGGTGAGCAGGCGACTCCGCCCAGGTGGCCTACCCCACCCCCACCCCCACCCCAGCTCCTCATCTGAACTCTCTGGGCCTGCCCGGTCTAGGGGATCAGCCCCTTCCTGCCCTGCTCACAGCTCCTCAGATCAGCCCCTTCCTGCCCTGCTCACCGCTCCTCAGCCCTCTCCCCTCCCTACTCAGCTGGCCGGAAACGGGCCGTCAGAGGAACTGACCCTCTTCCCCTCCATCTGCCCAGGGTAACTCAGGTCTGGGCTTCAGCATCGCAGGAGGCACGGACAACCCCCACATCGGGGACGACCCATCCATTTTCATCACCAAGATCATCCCTGGCGGGGCTGCAGCCCAGGATGGCCGCCTTAGGTGGGGAGAAGAGACGGGGCCAGGGGGCTGGGTCCCTTGAAGGGAGAGCCAGGGCGGCAGGACGCTCCGGCTCAGGCCCCCCTCGCCGCCCCCAGGGTCAACGACAGCATCCTGTTTGTCAATGAAGTGGACGTGCGGGAGGTGACCCACTCCGCAGCGGTGGAGGCCCTCAAGGAGGCAGGCTCCATCGTCCGCCTCTACGTCATGCGCCGGAAGCCGCCCGCCGAGAAGATCATGGAGATCAAGCTCATCAAGGGGCCCAAAGGTAGTCACCTCCGCCTCGCCTGTCCGCCGCCCCCCGGCACCTGCTGCCAAGGAACGGGGGCACCCCCCTCTGCCTTCTCCTCCTTCCAGGTCTCGGCTTCAGCATCGCAGGGGGTGTGGGGAACCAGCACATCCCCGGAGATAACAGCATCTACGTGACAAAGATCATCGAAGGAGGGGCCGCCCACAAGGACGGGAGGTTGCAGATCGGGGACAAGATCCTAGCGGTGAGTACCCCTACCCCCTCACCCCCCACCTCGATTTTCCAGCCCTGAGCGGAGTCTCACCTGCTGGCCCTGGCCAGGCGCCAGTGTCCTCGTCACCTTGCACATCTGCCTTGGGGCCTTCTTGTGACTCTCTCTGAGCTTTGCTTGCATTGATTTCAGGTCAACAGCGTGGGGCTAGAGGATGTCATGCATGAAGATGCCGTGGCCGCCCTGAAGAACACGTATGATGTTGTCTACCTAAAGGTGGCCAAGCCCAGCAATGCCTACCTGAGTGACAGCTATGCTCCTCCCGACATCACAACCTGTGAGAGCCCTCCAGCCCCCCGAACTTCTCAGGTCCAAGCCCGGTCACCCTGTGGCTTCCAGGCCCATGGCAGCTCTTGCTGCCTGTCACACAGACCACTAGGCCCTCCCCCAAATCTCTGATGCTCCTTGTGATTGGAGAAGAGATGGGAAAACAGTCACCCTGGGAGAACTAAGAAAGACGGTCAACCATCTCTTCCCCAGAAAGCACAAGGCCCGGGGGATTGCGAGCGCCTGGCTCCTTGGGGCCCACTTTTGAAGGAGTAATCGGATCTTAGGAGCTTTCAGAACCTAGGAAGACAGTGAAAATTTTCGCATTTCTTCTTCTAAGGCCAGGTCACATGTGGGCCAAGGGAATGTCAGACTAGCTAAGTAGGGGGTTGGTTTACTTATGGGTAGAGATGCAGAGATTGGGCACAATCACAGTAAGGTTTACCACGAAGTAGGGCCTCTTTCCGAAAAGGACAGGTGACTCCATCATAGGAATCCTCTTATTTGAGATGTGCTGTGCTCAATTGAGTGAGGAAACAGTTATGATCACTTCAGAGTGCAAGGCCCCGGGGTGGGGGGGCATGTGGTGCAATTCAAAACCTCGTCAGGTGCCACGGCTTTGTGAACTGGACCTAGAAACGTTTCCCTTGCCTTGGTGAGAGCGAGTGGTACTGCAGAAGCCAATAGCAAACATATTACACGGGGCTTAACTGGTAGCACTGGGCCCAGAAGTGGGCAGAGTTAGCTTCTGATCCACGGCGTCTGGGAGCCATCCTGGTACAGTTGACATTTGGACCAGGAGTCCCTGGGGTGCATGTGGTTAATGTGCTCGGCTGGAAACCAAGGCTGGAGGTTCAAGACTACCAGAGGTGCCTTGGCGGAAAAATCTGCCTCCGAGAAGTCTTCCGCCCCGACACGGATTCTCAGGAGGAGAATCAACTCAGTGCTAGCTGGTTCTTGGGATTCTGTCTGGCGGGGACTGCCCCGGGTACTGTAGGATGCGTACACCAGCCTCCCCCGTGCTTGCTGCTTCACCAGAAGACAGGGGTAGGGCCTCACGCCCACGTCAAGTCCGAACGATAACCGAGGTCTTCAGACACCCGTCACGTGTCCCACGGGGAGCAAAGTCCTCCCTTGTTGAGAGACACTGCTTTCAAGATAGCAGGCGCTGGAGCAAGACCACAAGAGCAAATACAGAGTGTCTTTGAGACGGAACCCTGGCGGTGGGTAGGGTAGTGGAGTGGCTTAAGAATTGAGCTGCATTTGAGAAGGGAGAACCCTTACTTGAAGAGGGTCAACCTTCGACGGAGTCATTGATTCTTACATCCCTTCAGAGTTAGCTTTATTTGTAAATTATAATACCATCTGAGTGAGTTACTGAAAACCTTAGGATGAATGTGGGAGCGGCTGAGCCCCGGTGGCGTAGTGGTTGTGTGCGGCACTGTAGCCCACAGGGTTGGCGGTTCATATCCAGCAGCAGCTCTCCAGGAGCAAGGCTGGGCTTCCTACTCCCACCAGGGCAGTGATGCCACACACACACACACACACACACACACACACACACACACACACACACAAGAATTAATGTGGGAGCTTAAAAATGTGTCCGTATGTAAGATAAATACCTAGAAATTGTCACTCCCAAGCAATCGTAAATGTGGTGGGAAAAAGGACCGCACTCACTAGTGGGAAACAAATGGCTTACACATCTTCAGGAATAAAGAAATTTCTAAGAAGTGTTTACCATTTCTATGGTGCAAACGGAGCTTTACTAAAGGACAGAAAAAAAAAAACACAACAAAAACCAAGGGGTTGAGCCCCGGTGGTGTAAGTGGTTGAGTGCTGAACTGGAGCCCACAGGCTTGGCGGTTCAAATCCAGTGGCGGCTCTTAGGAGCGGCACCGGGTAGCTCCCACGACCACCAGAGGCAGTGATGCCCACAAACAAAAGAAAGGACTGGAAAAGATGGGGGAGCGACACCATGTTTGTAGAAGAAAGAGACCTCAGATGCTAAAGTTCGCGGCCATCTTCAAATTACCCCATGCACTCTGTGCAAGCCCGAGCAGAAGCTTGATCGTTCCCTTTCCGCTGAAGCCTGGCGGGTTATCCTACAATTCAGTTGGGAAAATAGCCTGTGGGAGGACGGCTAAGAAGAAAGTTGGGGGGAAAAAGTGATCACCTAAGACATTTTTTGAGAAGAGTGAGGTGTGAGAGCCCCTATGTCACATTGTGAAACCACAAGTAAACATGGACCCGTTTCACCGTGTCATAACAGACCCAAAGGAGCTGGGCCCCTGGGAGAAGGAGCCTGTTCTGACCGACGGTGGGAGCTTGCAGCATCTCATCGCACTGGAAGGGAGAGAAGTTGCCCAGGACGACAAGTTTATCCATGTCAGTGACCCACAAGCTACCCTGAAGGAGGCCTGACAGGCCAGGGTGGAACAATCCCAGCATGGGCTCCCAAACTTACCTGGCCTGCCGCTTTCGCCGCCAGCTATGTGAAAGATGTCTGGACTGGAGCCCACAATCCCTGGAGAAGGATGGCGCTTCTAGTCCCGTCAGAAACCCACACCAGTCAGCCTGGACTCAATGGCCAGGGGTTTAGTTTTGGAGAGCCCACCGTCCAGCCTCAAGGCTGAGTATCCGCCTCGGAAGCCCCCCTGGATCATTCCAGTGCCTTCCAGGGGAGGGTATGGCTGGCCCACTTTGGGAGACATTGATGAGAGTGTAAAGGGAATATGAATTTCTCTTGATGAAAACATCATATGTCAAAGTCGCTGAAGTCACCATATCACTAAGCCATCACCGAAGCCTCTGGAGCAGGGAAGAGAGAGAGGCAAGCCTTCATCCTTCCCTGCATTAACTGCTTCTGAGAAAACACAAGGTTGCGGCAGAAACGCCCCAGCCATGGGTGCAATACTAGACCGAAGGAAGGAAGGAGACGATCCTGGGCAATGCTGGAAGAAAGGGTGGCGGAAAGGGACCCCCTCCAGTGCCTGGGATCTGCTCCCACCCACGAGGCCCCAGCCTGGCCGGAACCCCACCCCACCCCCTCACCGCAGGCGGTTCTGCTCCGCAGCCATGGGTCACCCCAATTCGGAATCAACTTGGTGGCATGGGTCTGGGTCTGACTTTCCTTCCTGCAAGGTTGGGAGCAGGCAGCTGGTCGCCAAGCCTGGGAGTGATGAGGGAGTCGGCCCGACAGTGCCTGGCCCACAGGTGAATCCTAGTTCTATGGGCAGGCTGCCCCACAGGAGTGCGTCCTATGATGGTGCCCTAGGCAGGGCCGCATTTCCTGTAGATAATGGGCAGACCTTGTGTTTCTGCACAACGTGCACCCTGCCTGCCCCCCCCCCCCGCTCCCTGTGACATGCAAAAGAGCAAACAAACCCCCAACAAAACTACACCACATCGCCGTTGAAGAATGCTTTCCTCCAAATGAGATCTGAGTCTGATGAAGTTTCTAGACTGAATAAACTACCCGAGGCTTGTCGGAAATAGAGGCGCTGAGACCCCGTGAAGTAACAGCATGTGGAACACAGTAGTTTTCCTGTTAGAATTCTCCCAGTTTTTTTGGGTGTTTTTTGTTTTCCCAGCAAATGCATAGCCATGGTGGGGAGAAAAGACGATTTTGAGAGATTTGAAGGTCACAGCAACCAAGAGAGAATGCCCACACTGCCAGGGCCTGACTGCCCCCACCCTCTGTGGCATGCCTGAGCCCGGTCCCCGACCCCTGACGTGTCTGTGGTTCTCAGGCCCCTTCCCCGCCACCCCTTTTAGGATCTGTGGCAGAGGGACTGTCCGAGACCTGGGTCTGGTCGTCCGGGGAGAAGTCGGGGTGGTGGCCGCCCCCACCCCCGCTTGACCCTCCCCTCTCTTCTCCCCTCAGCGTATTCCCAGCACCTGGACAATGAGATCAGTCACAGCAGCTACCTGGGCACGGACTACCCCACAGCCATGACCCCCACTTCCCCTCGGCGCTACTCCCCGGTGGCCAAGGATCTGCTCGGGGAGGAGGACATCCCCCGGGAGCCCAGGCGGGTCGCCATCCACCGGGGCTCCACGGGCCTGGGCTTCAACATCGTGGGCGGCGAGGACGGCGAGGGCATCTTCATCTCCTTCATCCTGGCTGGGGGCCCTGCCGACCTCAGCGGGGAGCTGCGGAAAGGGGACCAGATTCTCTCGGTGAGGGGGCCGTCCAGGAGCCCAGAGCTCTCCGGGGTTCCTCCCTTCCCCTCCCTTCCCTCGGGCCACTCAGCCTGGGCTCCCCTCGGCAGGTGAACGGCGTCGACCTCCGCAGCGCCAGCCACGAGCAGGCCGCCATCGCCCTGAAGAACGCGGGTCAGACGGTCACCATCATCGCTCAGTATAAGCCGGAAGGTACCGGGCCCCCTCCCCATGGGCTCCGGCTGGGGCGGCCGGGGTGGGCGCCCACTCAGCAGCTGTGTCTGGCCCTCCTCAGAGTACAGCCGCTTCGAGGCCAAGATCCACGACCTGCGGGAACAGCTCATGAACAGCAGCCTGGGCTCGGGGACGGCCTCTCTGCGCAGCAACTCCAAGAGGGGCTTCTACATCAGGTCAGAGGCTTCTCGGCCTCCCAGGCGGGGTCCCCTGAGCCCCAGGACTCCCCTTCTGTCTGGCCTGCCTCCCATTCCTCAGCCAGCGCCGCCGCTAAACCCCGCCTGGTTCCTGCATCCCCCACAAGCACTCAATCTCGTACGCGCACACCGGTTTACACAGGGCTACCGTTTTTTGGAACGCTCTTGGCTTTTTTGTTTGTTTGTTTGCTTCGCAGATCTTTTAACTTTTTTCCCCAATAATTTTATTGGGGACTCTTACAGTGTTCATAACATTCCATACATCCTTTGTATCAGGCTGAGTCCCGGTGGCATAGTGGTTGTGCACAGGACGGCGGACCACTGGGCTGGCGGTTCAAATCCAGCAGCAGCTCTCCAGGAGCAAGGCTGGGCTTCCTACTCCCACCAGAGGGCAGTGATGCCCCCCCCCAAAAAAAAGTCCTTTGTATCAAGCACATTTGCGCACATGTTGTCATCTTCATTTCCAAATATTTCCTACTTCAATCCTTGGTATAAGCTCCTCTCCCCCCCCCTTTTTTTAATTTAAAATTTCATTCCATTGGGGGGTGGAACACTGTTTTGATTGGAAAACCGATCTCTGCTCCAAGAATCCCAACTGTCTGTTAGCCCCTGCTCCCCCAGCACTTCTCCAAGGACCCACAGTTTGGCATCTAGAAAGTTAATGCCCGGCAGGACGGGGCTTCTAAGGGCTCCCCGTGCTGGGGAATGTTTTGGTTCTTGCTCGTGCACCTGCATTCCAAGGGCCGCCCAGGGCACTCGGGTGGTGGCCGCTTTGCTGCCTCTGCCTCCTGTCTCGGGCGCTGACAGCCTGCTCCGGCCCCCCCCCCCCATCCCCCTCTCCCTTGCCTCCCAGCTGGGGGCACTGCCTTCCATTGCTGCCACCTCGCTTCTCTCTGGGACCCTGTTCACTTAGAATCCACCTACTGACACCCGCCCTGCAGCTGCTCCTCAGGCAGTCCCGACTGGGCAGGGGTAGCCATCTGCTTTCTGGATGTTTCCACGGGCACGTTCCACAGGCCCTCCGCGCTGTCCTCCTCCTGGGCGTGCTGGCCTCTCCCCCCGAACGACGGCAGACGCCTGCCCCCACCAGGGCCCTGCCCTGAGCCTCGCACTGTGCTGGGACCCAGCCACGCCGGGGCCACCCAGTTCTTAGGACCCTGGGGCCTCTTAGGACCCTGCTCCCCAGCCTGTCGCTGGAACCTGTGGGCCTTTGCTGCTTCCCGGCCTGCCCCTCCCCTCCTCCTGCCCTCTGTTGGGACAGACTGACGGCATCTGAACCTGATGAGGGTGACCCAGGCCCACCAGGGGACAGGCTTATCATCTTCTTTCCCTGATTCAGCTGAACAGGCTCAGGGGTCTCCTTGTCACACGGAACGTTGCCCACGAGGACGGGGGCTCTAGCTCTCCTGCTTTAAGCAGCCTGTCTGGTGCCTGCTGGGGCGTGGAGGGAGCCCGTTCCATTCCAGGGTTTCTCCGCAGGTGCGGTGCCCACACGGGGGGGGGGGGGGGCGGGCGCGGCCTGGACGGCCCCTGCTTAGCTGGCCTCTCAGAGCGGCCGCGCCCTGAGCCCCATTCTCCTCCTCCTCCCCAGCGACACCAGCCAGCCTCTGACTGCCGCCCCCTTGCTCTGCAGGGCCCTGTTTGATTATGACAAGACCAAGGACTGCGGCTTCCTGAGCCAGGCCCTGAGCTTCCGCTTTGGAGATGTTCTGCACGTGATCGACGCCAGCGACGAGGAGTGGTGGCAGGCGCGGCGTGTGCACTCCGACAGCGAGACCGACGACATGGGCTTTGTCCCCAGCAAGCGGCGGTGAGTCTCGGGGCCTGGCCGGCCCCCTCTTCCTGCCCCAGGCAGGTGGTGGCCAGATCCCCTGTGGGTGGCAGCCAGTGGGGCCAGGGTGCACCCTCTGTCCCCCTGAGGGTCTGACTGCAGGGCCGGCCTGTGGGAGTCACGGTCCCACCGAGCTTGGGGGCAGGTGACTCCTCACTGGGGACCTTGGGGGGCTGATGGGAGGTGGGGTAACCAGCTGGTCTAGGGGCTGGGGGCCAGTTGGGTTCCTTACCGGGCGTTTCCCTGCCTCCTCCCAACCCCTCTGTATCTCTCAGGGTCGAGCGACGAGAGTGGTCACGGTTAAAGGCCAAGGTGGGTGCAGGCGGGCGGGCTGGAGCCCAGTGAGCGGGATTGGTTGGGGGGGGGCTGGGGGTGCTGAGGGCTCACCAACCTCACGGCCGCTCTTGCTTCTAGGACTGGGGTTCCAGCTCTGGATCACAGGGTAGGTCGGGGACTCGCGGGCACAGGGAGCCCCCCCCCCCCCCCCCGTGCCTCTCCACGTCCTCGGGTCCCCCAGGCAGAGCCCTCATAGCTGGCCTCCCTCCCACCAGGTCGAGAAGACTCGGTTCTGAGCTACGAGACGGTGACGCAGATGGAAGGTGAGCCCTGGCCCCTCCCACTCCGGTGCTCCCCTACCCCCATGGCCCCCCTGCCGCTGCTGGGGCCCTCTGCTGAGCGGCCTGGTGGGTTCTCTGTCCTCAGTGCACTACGCGCGCCCCATCATCATCCTCGGCCCCACCAAGGACCGGGCCAACGATGACCTCCTCTCCGAGTTCCCCGACAAGTTTGGATCCTGTGTTCCCCGTGAGTGCTGGCTTCGTGCGTGGGGATGCCGGCTTGGGGGCGGGCTGGAGACAGAGCCACCTGTGGGCACTGGGCTTCAGGAGGACACTAGGGTGTCTCTCGGCCATCTTGACAGTCCACAGACCAGTGACTCGGAGACCCCAGGAATCTGAGTGTGGGTCACTGTCTGCCCCGGGTGGAGCCCGCGGGGCAGGCTGGGGCGTGGTGGAGGTGGGCTGTGAGCTGGAGGGACGGCGCCTGGATTTCTGTGGGGTGTGGCTGACTCCCTGGCAGACACCACACGGCCCAAGCGGGAGTATGAGATCGACGGCCGGGATTACCACTTCGTGTCCTCGCGGGAGAAGATGGAGAAGGACATCCAGGCGCACAAGTTCATCGAGGCCGGCCAGTACAACAGCCACCTGTACGGGACCAGCGTCCAGTCCGTGCGAGAGGTGGCAGAGCAGGTAGGATGTGGTGGGCAGCCCGCCCTCTTCTTCTCCCCGCCCCCGCCACCCCCCCACCCCCAGTTGCCTTCCCCAGCTCTCTAACTTTCTCTCTCTCTCTCTCTCTCTCTCTCTGTCTCTTTCCTGGCTGGGTCTGGACTCCGTTCTGCTCCTCCACCTTCTCCTCCTCCTCTCGGGCAACTCTGACCGCCTGCTCCCTGTGTGCCCCGCCTCCCTCTCGTCCTGACCCCAAACTCCCCACCGCCATCTGTCCCCAACTCCCGTTCTCAAATCTGTTCTCAACCCGGTCCCCCCACTGTGCCCCATTTCTCCTCTTCTCCTGCGGCCCCGTCTCGGGTGGCTGACCCATCCTGCCTCCCCTCCCTGTCTCCTCTTTCCCTTTGGTCTGCTTCCTGTCACTCTTTCCCTTGCCCGGGGGGGGGGGTCCCTGTCCCCTCGCCCACCCCTCTGCTGATACCTTTTCCCTGCTGCTCCCCACTTTCCGCCTGCCCGCCACACTCCTTCCTCCCCATCTGCCTCCCCTCCCTCCCATCTGTCTCTCCCGGTTCTTCCATCTGTCTGTCCTCTGTCTGTCCTCCCCGCCCTCCTTCCTGCCTCAATCCTGCTTCTTTCTCCTCCGCCTGACTCTTACCTACCTGTGCACCTGTGCCATCCTCTCCCCACCCCCACCCCCTGGGGGTGCCTGTCCTCTCCCCGGCCTTTGGCCTCCTTCATTCCCCTCTCCGTTTCCTTTCTCCTGTGCTCCGTCCCTGTCTTTGCCCACCTGACTGCGCTCACGCCTCCTGGGCATCCCTGGCACCTCCCTTCTGGCCCGCCTCCCGCTGTGTCCTGTCTGTCCTTGCCCGCCGTCCCGCCGGTCCCCCGCCCGCCCCAGGGGAAGCACTGCATCCTCGATGTCTCAGCCAATGCCGTGCGGCGGCTGCAGGCGGCCCACCTGCACCCGATCGCCATCTTCATCCGCCCCCGCTCCCTGGAGAACGTGCTGTGAGTATGGCCCGGGGGGTGCCCCCTCCACACCCCACACCGCAGGCCCAGGCCTTCAGAAGGCCTCTCCTGGACCTGTCCTCCCAGAACCCCCAATCACGGCTCCAGCAGCCCTTGAGGGGGATCTGCGCAGAGTGCTGGAACCCAGAGGACACAGGGGATCCCAGCCCCCCTTTGCACCCTTGCTTTGGACTAGGCAGGAGTACAATTCCCAGCAGCCCCGGGGCTTCAGCCCGGCTGAGCTGTCAGGACATGGGGTCGCCGAGCAGTAGTGTCTGACTGCCTCGGGGGGGCGCTCTGGAGGGGTTAGGGTTAGGGTGGGTTGTGCGTGGGGAGTCATCTGTGGCCCCAGAGGCCGTTGGGAATTGTATTTTGTGGTGGTGTGCTCCGCATAAGGAAACACGCTGCACCTCGACTTACCCGAATGGGGGCGGTAAAAGGCAGGCTGGGCCCCCCCACCATGAGCGCCCGGCTCCCCCTCTCTTGACAGAGAGATTAACAAGAGGATCACAGAGGAGCAAGCCCGTAAAGCCTTCGACCGAGCCGCCAAGCTGGAGCAGGAGTTCACCGAGTGCTTCTCAGGTGCACATTTGAAAAGGGCGGACGGTGGGGGACAGGGGTCCCCGCTGGGAGGGTGCACGGTGGGGACACCCCCTGGCCCCGCGCTCACCCGCCCGCCTGCCTGCAGCCATCGTGGAGGGCGACAGCTTCGAGGAGATATACCACAAGGTGAAGCGCGTCATCGAAGACCTCTCAGGACCCTACATCTGGGTCCCAGCCCGAGAGAGACTCTGACCCCGCCTGGACCCGCCCGCCCACCCCCCCCCCCGGGCCCTGGTCTGGACAGAACTGCCCACGCCCTGCGTGCCCCCCGCCTCCTGCCACCCCTTCTTATTTATTTCCTTTCTGACTGGATCCAGCCCACTGGAGGGGAAGAACTCCTCTGCATGTACCCCTGCACCCCAGAGCCGGGCTCCTGAACCCCAGGAACCTGGGGTCTGGCGGGGAGCCGGGCTTCTGGTCCCGAGCCTGTGCTGCTCAGGACGCCCCCCCCC
>PVJH01043786.1:0-13392 GCA_004026705.1 Nesogale talazaci | reverse complement strand
TCTCTCTCTCTCTCTCTGACCTTGCACTCGCTCCTATCTGGAGTCTTCTTCTTTCTCTTTCTCAGTTGATTATCAAATTTTCTGGACTGCAGCCTCTGGTCACTTCCCGAGAAAGAGACTTTTCTGCGACATCACATCACTCCCATGTATCTCTTCAGAGTCCACACACCCAGCTCTGCCTGCAGAGAATTCTGTGGCAAAGGCCTTGTTGTTTCCAATCTATGCGGAAGACTTGTCTTTCTCCTTGGGGAGCTTGTAGGATCGCCTGAAATTTCAGAGTGATATATCGTAATGTGGATTTATTTTATTCAGTACTCCAGGTACTCCCTAGACCCTTTTCATCTGAAAATCCGTGTCCTTCAGTTTGGGAAGCCCAACAGATATTTTCAAGAGCTTAAAGTCACCTAAGGGATAAAGACTTTTAAAACTAAACAGACAGAAAGATGACACAGGAAGTTTTAACTCCAAGGAAAGCAAAAAGTCCTGTAAGTAAGCAGAGTCTACTATCTGTGTCAACTGGAAAACCAAGCCCACCGCCAACAAGTCCACTCCAACGCTGGGATCCTACTCAAGCAAGGAAGAACATTTCCTCAGGGTTTCCAAGTTCACACATCTTTACTGGGGCAGACAGCCTCACCTTTCTCCCTGGGAGTGATGGCTGGGTTTGAACCACCGACCTTGAGATTAGCAGCCCAAGAATTACCGCATCCTACCACCAGGATGCCTCACAAGCTGTCAGTAGCATGTGTCTTTTTTCACATTATCCACCCTGAACACTGATTCAACCAAAACCATGGTACAGCTATCTTAAGGAGAATGGAGAGCTACCGGGTGAGCCCCGGTGGCGGAGTGGTTGTGCGCGGGACTGCGGCCCACTGGGATGGAGGTTCAATTCCAGCAGTGGCTCCACAGGAGCAAAGGCTGGGCCTTCTACTCCCACCACCAGAGGGCAGTGATGGCCAAAAAAAACAAAAAACAAAGAAGAATGGAGGCAAGAAGTCTATGTGTGGGGAGAGCAAGTGTGGTAAAACTGTTAGCTAAATCTTCATCCTTAATAGAGGATGGCTTATAGGCTTCCATACTGCCTACAACTGGGAGGATTGCTTAAAGAATACAGTCATGTAAAGAGTTGACAATAAACTGACAAAAATCTGTTGGAAGGATTGAAGATCATCATTTCTAGGAGCCAATTAATGAGCAGAGCATGGAACTGAAATTTTTTTCAATATGATAGGTACTTTTGCTACTTTAAGTTAAGTCAAAATGCTTGTGAAAAAGAGAATATGCGATTTAAAGAACTGGAAGTCCAGAGGACTTGAAGCTGCCAAACTCCCTGCTTTCGAGTTGATTCTGATCCGCAGTAAGCCGACAGGACAGGCCAGAACTCTCCCTGAGGATCTCGGAGACGCTTGCCCTGGGTGGGAGCAGAAGGCCTCATCTTTCTCCCAAGCAGTGTCTGCTGAGTCCGACTCCTGGCCTTCTGCTTCACAGCCCAGAGAGCCGCCCCCCTCGGCACCCCCACCCCCCCCACCCCCGCCCTCAGGGCTTCTGAGCAGCTGGGCGCTGGGAGGTAATTTTGGATGCTCCAGATGTCACAGGTCTAGGTGAGGTTCCCAAGCAGTGAGGTCTGAAGGGTCGCCGTGGGTGAAGCAGAAAGAGTGGCTGGCTCGGGGAGGTGGGTTAATCTTCATGGGGGATCGTTTGGAAAAGGACATCAACCAGGGGTGCACAACACGAAGACTATCATACATGTAAAAGCTGTGAAATTGGAAAATGTCGTGTGGTGCACAGTTCTGCCATAATTAGGAAAAAATTAATTACATGAACAGCAATGAGCACAAGAAGGAAGAAAATGTTCTAAAATGGACTGCGGTGATAAGCATCCGGCTCTTCTTCATTTGATTGAATTATTGAATTGTCTGATACGTGGATGGAGTGCTGATAAAACTGTTTTTTTAAAAAAAAAGATTGTTTGAACTGACGGAAACTAAACATAAGTCTAGTACTTACTTCAAAAAGAAGTAGATGACCAATGAAGCCTGAAAGCCTTCCCTTCCGCCTCCTGTTTGATGGATCGTGCCAGGTGGGCTGTTACAATTATGGGACTGAAACATGCAGCCACTCTGGAGCTAATAAAAGTCTCTGCAACAGTGTGTCTCTTGGGGTCCAGGTTCAGAAGGGACCCAATCCAGGCTCGTGATCTTCCCTGCGACCGGGATCTTCAAGGACAAGGGCAACTCAAGGAGAAGCTTGAAGGATGCGCAGATTAAGTAAAAATAACACAGTGAACAACTTTAGGAAGGAGTGGGAGGTTTGAGCTGTGGCCCAGTCCCAAGTATTATCTTGGAACAAGAGTGCTGCTAAGAAAAGCAATACTAGTATTGTGTCAAGGCCTTACCCTGCCTTCTCAAGTCCCGGGACCACACCACCCACAACAGAGAATCTTGGAGAAAAGGGGAGGGCTTGAGATGGCCAGAAATCGTGCCACCTTAATTTGGCCCTCACCTTATGACTTTAATACCAAGGGAGGGGTCAAGGGACCTGGTGCCCATCCTGGTGCCACCAGCCCCACTGTGGTTCCCCACTCTCTTGTCTGACAGGCCTCCCTGCCTTCGTCTGCTAGCTGTCCACATCCTGGTCTTCCTCATGTGCGCCCTGAACTTGCTGTGTATACGGAACTCGATGTGCAGACAATGCTGCCACTGCTTGATGATGAGGCACAAGGAGACCGTGGGTGGATCAGGAAGCCAGCGCTACTCCGTAACTTGCAGGAGCTTCCCGATCCCCTCTGAAAGTTCTCCCGAGTGTAGAGGGGCCATGGCACGAGGCCCAGGTTCAAGTTCAGTATCATCTGAATGTTTAGTGACAAACCTTTCTCAGCCGCTCTCCATCAAAAGCACTGCCGACCTGCTTGGTATTTGCCCATATGGAGTGAACACTGAAGATAAGGGTACAACAGCTGTAGTGGTGAGAAAAGCAGATGGTGTACCAGCTATCAGACAGAAGAGCACCTGGGGCAGAAAAGGGTTTTCTTAAAACAAGCAGCCATCTAAGTGAGGGGATCCAGTCCGTGTGATCCAAGGATTGCAAGTAATAAAATCCAAGCTCAAAGGAAGGAATTGTATTAGAGCTTAGCTGCTGAGCGCCTGGCTTGTCAAAGACTATAGATGATGATGTAGCCCCAGATGCATTTGCAGAGTCCCCGAGTCTCCGTGAACTCTCCTGGACCATCAATAGCTTCATCCTCACAATCCATTGGAAAATGGACTGCTGACGATCCAGTTAGCTTAAAATTTAATATCTTACCCTCTGTCTTCCTTTTGACCCGTTATTAACTCCTCCTAGTGTTTATTATGTTTTGTTTTCCTTTGAGTTGAAGTTTATCTGTGTTTTATTGTGTTGTTGCTTATGGGTTTGGTTTGGTTTGAGTCTGGATTTGGTATAACTTTTTCTACATGAGATCTAGGAGAGGTAAGTCAGAGACAATATCTAGATTAATGGATCCTTAGGGTTATTACCGGGGAGGTTATGGGGCCTTGGAGAGCTAATAATAATGGGTGCAAAAACGTCGGAAATGAGTCAGTCAGGGTGCAGTGCAGGAATGATGAAACATACAACTTTCCTCTAGTTCTTCAATGCTTCCTCCCCCCACTATCATGATCCCAATTCTACCTTACACATCCGGCTAGACCAGAGGATATACACTGGTACAGATAGGAACCAGAAACACAGGGAATCCTGGACAGATGATCTCTTCAGGACCAGTGATGAGAGTGGCGATACCAGGAGGACGGAGGGTGGGTGGGATAAAAAGGGGGAACCTGATTACAGGGACCTACGTATAGCTTCCTTCCTAGGGTATGGACGACAGAAAAGTGGGTGAAGGGAGACAGCACCAGTGTAAGATATGGCAATAGAATAATAATTTATAAATTATCCAGGTCTCATGAGGGAGGAGGGAGTAGTGAGGGAGGGGAGGAAATGAGTTGATACCAAGGGCTCAAGTAAAAGAAAATGTTTTGAAAGTGATGATGGCAGCAAATGTACAAAGGTGCTTGAAGCAATGGATGGATGTGTGGATTGTGATAAAGGTTGCATAAGTCCCCAATAAAGTGATTTTTCTTAATGTGGAAAATGATCAAAAGTTGGTTGTGGTGATGACTGTTCAACTCTCTTTAATATACTTAACCCGTTTGATTGTATCAGATATGACCTATCTCTCAATAAAATTATTTAAAATTAATAAAATAAGAGGGGAATTTAAAACATTAAATTATAAACAAAACTTCTTGGAAGTCTTGTAGAGGACCAAGACCTGTTGTTCTTTTTTTTTTTTTTCCTTTTTTTTTTTGGGGGGGGGGGGGGGGGACCACTGCCCTCTGGTGGTCATGGAAGCTATCCAGCGCTCCTCCTGAGAGCCGCCACTGGATTTGAACCGCCAAGCCCGTGGGCTGCAGTTCTGCACCCAACCACTTACGCCACCAGGGGCTCAGCCAACCTGTTGCTCTTGAACTTGGAGGTGCTGTAGAGGAGGACATGTCCCCGGTAGCGGCTGGCTCCCTGGATGTGGCACTCTGCCCTGTGGGGCCTGTGCTCTTCCCCAAGGAGTGACGGTGCTGAGCCCAGGAGTAAGCAGGGAGGGTGGGGGGAGACCGGCTTTCACAATGTGCTTAGCTGAGCAGAGTACCGGGCTACCCCAGGTCACCCGAGAGTCAGGCACAGCTCATCCTGACGGCCACCCTTGACGAGTCACCTCTCTCGTCCATTGATTCAACAGCTAGTTAGAGAACGCTGACCGTGCACAACCACCCAGGGCAGGGCTGGGCTGAGAAAATCGGCTCTGAGAGAGGAAGTAGCATTCTCAAAGACCCTTAGCTCACAAGTGACAGAGACACAAGCTGACCCTCGGCTTCTAGGTGGCCCCTTCACTTTATTCTGAACCCGAGATCTCTTCCCTATGCTTCTCCTCTGGTGACTTCCAACCGGATGTCTTCTGAGTTCCATTAGTCCCCTTTTCTACCGATGAGAATAATGCCTTAGAGGGCACGCCAGAAGGCCTCTCTCCCAGGACAAACAAGAACGTATAAGAACACAGACAGCCGTCTTTGCAGTGAGACCTCACAGCACTGTTGCCGCCCCATCCTCCTTTCACCTGCTCTTAGTCATGATTCCTTGTTGCTAAGTGAGATGCCAAGTGTGCTGGAAAAGATGATGGAGGCTTTCAAACCGCTTCTCCAAAGACATTGTTTTGGGTGTCATCTTGCAGCTTTGAACACTACTAACTTTACAGACTTTCTTTTTCATCATTTTATCTTTTCATCACTTTGTTGGGGGCTCATACAACTCTTTTCGCAATCCATACATGCATCCACTGCATCAAGCACGCTTGTACATTTGTTGCCATCATTTTCCTTCTACTTGACCCTGTGGTGTCAGCTTCTTATTTTTTTCACCTCCTTCCCCTACCCTCCCTCATGACCCCTTGATAATTTATAAATTATTATTATCATTATTTCATATCTTACACTGACCACTGTCTCCCTTTACCCACTTTTCTGTTGCCCCTCCTCCTGGGAGGGGGTTAGAGGTAGATCATTGTGGTCAGTTCCCCCTATCTCCCCATACCTTCCTGTTTCCCTCCTGGTATGGCTACTTCTCATTATTGGTCCCGAGGGGTTTGTCTATCCTGGATTCCCTGTGTTTCCAGCTTATCTGTAGCCATGTACATGCTCTGGTCTAGGCAGATTTTTAAGGTCGACTTGGGGTCGTGATCATCGGGGGAGGAAGCATTAAAGAACTAGAGGAAAAGGGCTGAGCCCCGGTGGCGTAGTGGTTGTGCGCGGGACTGCAGCCCACTGGGATGGAGGTTCAATTCCAGCAGTGGGGCTGGGCCTCCTACTCCCACCACCGGAGAGCAGTGATGCCCCCCCCCCAAAAAAAAAAAAGAACTAGAGGAAAGTTGTATATTTCATCGGTGCTCTCCTACACCCCGACTGGCTCATCTCCTCCCCATAACCCTTCTGTAAGGGGATGTCCAGTTGCTGTGCACTCCCCCTCATTCACAATGATATGATTTCTTGTTCTGGGTCTTTGATGCCTGATACCTGGTCCCACCAGCACCTCATGATCACACAGGCTGGGGTGCCTCATTCATGTGGGCTTTGTTGTTTCTGAGCTAGATGGATGCTTATGTATCTTCAACCCCGTAAGACCCCAGATGCTATATCTTTTGATAGCCGGGCACCATCCACTTTCTTCACACTTGCTCATGCACCCCAGGATTTCTTGTCTCTTGTACTTTATTGTTTTTCATTGCAGATACAATTAATCAAGTCAGATCACTGTGGAAGAAATCCCCCAAATTAAGAAACAATAAAAGTTAAAAAGAAAGGGGGAAAAAGTTTAAAGTGTTTTTTCACTTCCCTAAAACTCCCTTTTCCTACCTGTCCCCTCAGGCAGCGATAGGCTAATAAGGACCCTGCCACATTTTTTTTAATTAGTTTCTCCTCCTTGGTAGTTTCATCACAATAGTTCCCATTTACTAATGATTGCTTTTATATACCAGCTACATGCCAACCCATATTTCACTATCAATAAGCCAAAATTACATAATAAAGATGTTCCCTCAACGGAAAGCAGGCCTGTGGCACATTTTCCCATTCTCATCGGTGCTTTCCTACCAGCCCATTAGCCCTTCCATCCCGAATCCTGCTTGAGCCCTTCTCGTCGCCTAGAACACGTAAGATATGACGTCCCCAAGCTTTGTCATTCGCTAGCAAAGGACAGCACGTCTGAGGGCCCCCCTGGATTCCCACAGCCACCTCGGCAATGAGCTGAAGCACATCAAAGACCACGGGGCGGGCCCGGGGCCAGGGAGTGTCTCTTCCTGCCATACTTCAGGTCCTCATGAGTTGGGACTAACTCAACAGCAATGCTGCAAGAACAACCAGGGCGGCTCTTGAGTTGGCACATATCATTTCCGTTTCCGCCTGCTGGCGGCTCTTCTCCACACGCCAGCTGCCTCTGGCCTTTGGGTCTTGGGTCCTAAGAATTGACGCTTCTGAAGCCGCGGCTCTGAACTCCAGCAAGAAACCATACGTGCCTCCCACCCCCTCAGTTACTGCTCAGCTGTCCGTCCTTACACCACCCCAGCAGGAGTGCCACCCAACTGACTCCGGCCACCACTTTTGCACATACGCCGTGAGAGGAGATAAGGACTTTTCCACAGTTACGTATACTCCAAAATAGGGAGCAAATACTATTATGAACCATTTGCCAGGATCTGGTGTGGAAGTTGGAAGTTAGATATTCTCCCTAGAGCCTCCAGATATCAGGCCTTTGTGTGTGTCACAAAAAATAGCGCCAACCCCCTAAGGTTAGGTCAATGGGTCCCTCCCTCTGAAAACTTTAGCTAAAGTCTCCCACTCAAGGGCAATCAAGGCTAGACCACCATCAGGACTCTAGGTCTGCCCCTCTTGTCACATGGGGACCCCACACTTCCCCTTCTTATAACATGTATCTATAGCATAACCCTTTCCTGTGACGTGTGTCCTTACTTTTAATTAAGGGGCTGCAGGGTGCCAAAGGGTATATAAGGCTTGGGCACAATAAAGAAAGGCGCTCTCGCTGGCCTGCTCCTACCAGATGCTCTCGCCCTGAACCCCTCTCCTCCCTAATCCCTTCCCCCACTCTCTCTCCACATGGACCACCTGATGGGTTGAGCTGAGCATGCTACTATGAAATGGGTCTCAGGCTTATCATTTCTTTCTCATGCTCTCTATAACTGTACTATAATAATTAATAATTATCGCTGCTCACTGTGCCTATCAAACCCGTGATGCATGTATCGGAGGTTGGCGTCCTCTGATAACACACATACATATAGCTGAGCCCTGGTGGTGCAGTGGTGACGTGCGGGACTGCGGCCCACAGGGTTGCTAGTTCGAATCCAGCAGCAGCTCCCCAGGAGCAAGGCTGGGCTTCCTACTCCCACCAGGGCAGTGATGCGTAAAAAAATATATACACATACATACATATATTATGCATATGCATTCATGAACACATACACACAAATGTATGCAAGGGGCCTTCAAAAAGTGTATGGTAAAATGAAATCAAAAGGTAAGAAAATCTTTCCATGAACTTTTTAGAGGCTACACGTGTGTGTGTGTGTGTGTGTGTGTGTGTGTGTGTGTGAAACAACTACACGAGGAATAGGTTGTCAGAGCAGGTTGAGAGCAGCGTGGCCGTCAGAAGAGCAAGCCCATCGTGGAAGAAGCACAGCCACGGTGCTGGCATGGTGGGTCTTTATCTCCAGGACTTGGGACAGGTGACCAGGAGGGACCCGTCCCTAGAAAAGGCCGTTCTGCTTGATAAAGCAGTGACACAGAGAGAAGGAGGACACTCGTGGACAAGGTGAGCTCGCACGGTGGCTGCGGCCATGAGGCCACATGAGGAGAGTGCAGGACTCGGCAGGGCGTCTCCCTGTTACTCACGGGGTCTCTCTAGGAGCTGGGGCCAAGCCAATAGCACCTACAACAGCAGCAGCGGTGTATGCTGTGTGGGTGTGGGTGTGGAGAGACAGGAGGGGGGGGGGCCTTTAAAAAAGTTTGTAGGACAATTCCATTCCCTTTTCATGTCACTTTTCCGGAAACTTTTTCAAGCTTCCCGCATGCACGCATGGGCAGCACATTATAAGGCCCACGATAAAAAAGGACACCCACACCCAGAACCTCTACTCCCCAAAGCCAGCCACGTTCAAGTTTTTGCCTTTGGCCTCTCAAGTATATATACATCTGTGTCTCTAAATCATGCTTCTTCATTTTTCAGGATCAGACCTTGCTGTCCACATCCCATGCCTGAAAGCTACTGTATCTGGGACGGAGGGAACAGAGACAAGAGGTAAGGCGCATTACAACTTAAGAGGAGAGACACCACCACCCTCTGCCCAAACCTGGGACCCAGATCTCAGAGAAGATGCTGTTGGGTTTGTGCTGGTGCCCTGAGCTCAGAGGGGGACCCAGTGGGCCGGGACACGGGCTTCTGAGGAGCTTTGACATCTGCTGAGATCTCTGAGCACAGAGCAGAAAGAAGCCTGGGGCCCAGGACTCTGAAGAGGGCCGGCAGGTCCTGGTGTCTCTGAGTGGAAAGGGGTGAGGATACTGACTCTCCACCGGCTGCAAAATTGTGGACCAACTCGAGCTGCGACTACAGAAAGGCCTGGGTGCTGACAAGATGAAGACAGCATGTTGCTGCCAGCTGAAAACTCACGGGCAGCAGCCTTGCAATCTCCTGTGTGAACAGATCCTCCGACAGAGGCTGCTGGCAAAGCAGAAAGGCCTGCTGGAGAGTTCCAGCACATTCCACGGCGCCAAGTCTGGGAGTGTGGGCTTGGAGCTGAGAGACAAGTCGCATCAACGCCATCAAGGCCCATCCACTGGGAATGCAGTCTTTTCCCTCACTCTTCCTAAGCAACTGAGCCACCCGATTGTTTGGGCATTCTCCCCTTTGGCCCTCCTGCCAGAAACAACCGGCCACAGCTGAGATGGGACCCACCAAGCAAGACTCTCTGATGCTGGTCTCTAACGCCTGTTGTATGGTGGAAATGTCTGCATCTCCCACTTTGACGATCACGCCTGACACACAGCCCGGGCCCCTGTTTCTCATCCTTCTTGAATTCAAATACATGGTCATTAAATCAAGATACTTTGTGACGGCTAGAATAAAGACAACTTTTAAAAAACTAGCAATATGTCCTTCCGGTTAGCGTGGGGCCATTCAGATTGGGGCAGCCCTCTTGAGAAAGCTATTTCGTGTGCCGCCATATTCATGAAAGTGTTTATTACAGCATTCTTTACCTATCCAAGAGTTGTGAGGCAAAGCATCCCCCATGCCCTCCGATGGGCGAATAATTGAGTCAGCTATGATATAGTCCCTCCTTATAGAATAGACCCTCCGTTAAAGGCAGGCTGGTGGAGATCATGTTCTACTGTGGGAAAGAACACACCCTTGGGTTGCAGAAATGCCAGGTAGCATACAAAGAGCGCAGGCTTCAGAGACACGTGAGTTCCGATCCCAACCCTGCCACTTATGAGATGCCTAACTCTGGTCTCCCTGAGCCTGGGTTCTTTTATCTCTAAACTCAAAGAGTAATCTACCTCTCGGGATGCCATTGAGGATTAAATAAGAAAGCGAAACCACCCTATACCAAAGGTGACACGCACTAGGCGTTTCACAAGTAATTTGTGTCTTTATAATTGTCCTCGGCATACAGGCAATGTGGAAGGTGTAGCAACATTACCTTTAGAAGTCTGCCGGAGAGAAAAACAGATGCATGACAGATGACGGGACAGGGAGGGAAAACACCACCTTATTTGGCCAGGTTTGTGTCCAAGCAGTGAGAGCAGGGGCCGGCTGTCCTTTTCTTTGTTTTCTAAGCAGGAACCATGATGTCATGTGGTACTTTCGTAACAGCCAAACAAGTATCACTTCGCGGAGCAAGTTTTGCGTAAAAACAACCCAAAGATCAGGAAAAGGGATGGCTTCCTGGTGAGTTGGGAGGAGAGGGGCAGGAGAGTCAAAACATTGCCTCCTGCCTGCTTTCTTGAATAATTCTATTCCAGAGCTGTTCTTGGCTGGGACCAAGCAAGGACGGCGTCGGTGCCAGCCAAGCCAGGGAGCAGTGCGGGGGGGCTCGTACAGTGCCTGGCTCGTACAGTAAGACCATCTGCGTTGGGGGAGGGGGAGGTCATGTTGGAGGCTGCTGGCAAGGGAATGGGAGAGATCCAGGCTGGTGGCTGGGGCGCTGGGTTTGTTCTTGGAGGTCTCAAAGCAGGCTCTCGCTGGCACTGTCTGTGACAAGGCATGGAGCTGCAGCTAGAGGTGGGTGCATGCACGCATCTCTGTGGGCATACGTAGCAGCGGGGGTGAAGGGCTTGACCACTAAAGGAAATCCACGGATCAGTTCCAAGGGAGGGGAGAACCTGCAAGCAGCTCCCGTAAAGATTAAACCGCTTAAGTCCCTTCTGACTCACAGCAGCCCCCCAGGAAACCCTGCGGGGCACTTCTACTCTGACCTGAAGGGTCCCCGTGAAGCAGAATCAGCCGCACAGCACACACCACCAGACACACAGGGCTTGTCTCGTCCCGTATCCGTCCCCTGGTTCTTGACAGTGTCTTGGATGCTATCTGAAATAGCGTGTCCGTCCGATGCGCACATCTTCCTTTCCCACTGAAACACTCACTACCACCATGTCGCCCATCCCCTGAGCAGAGCGGTTTTTTTGGAGTCACCGGATTCGAATGTTAAAGCTTGAAGGCAGGATTCGAACCCTAGAGGCCGAGCACCACGGCCAACAGCTCAGAGACTCTGCTCAGATCTCGGCTTCTACATCCCACTCTTCACCCAGAGAAACTAAGCGCGCTTGGGGAGGCGGTTGGCATCGGAGCTGAGCCAGAGACAATGACTTGCGACAGAACCTTAGAGCACGCTTAGGGAAGGGAGGAGCTGTCAAAAAGACAGACTGCCAGCTCCAAGCGGCTCCCTCTGGCCAAACTGGGACCTTCCCAGGTGCCACCTAACCCATGGGTGAGCGCAGGAATCCCTGAGTCGCTAAAAATCCGAGTGAATAAAGGAACCCTTTTTCAAAACACGGCGCCCAGAAGGTGCTTACAGAGAGAAGGCTCTGATGGTGAACGAAGACGTCACGGTGGATTGGGGCAGCCTCCATAGTAATAATTAAGCCAAGACACCATCAATGGGCGTCTTCCATCCTAGTGGGAGGAAGCTTGATGGGGATAAGGTTATTTGCCTAGTTTCAACGCCTGGCTCCCCAGAGTACCTTTTTAATTACAAGGAGGGAAAAGGCCCTCTGGAGCGGAGAAACCCGCGGCCACCGCCTCCTCCAGTGATGGAGATGGACTGCCTGGTCAGGTAGGGACAGCGGGAAAGAGACCGAGCGCTGCGAAGCAGACAAGCGGAGATGCTTCTGGGCTGGACAAAGAACGCCTTGGCCACGGCGTCGAGGCTCTCCCGCAGCGACCCCGCGCGGCACAGAGTGGAACTGCTCGGCGGGTTTTCTTGGCGGTAGTCTTGAGGGCAACAGGTTGCCAGGCCGTTCTTCTGAGGCGCTGCAGGGTGGTTTCAACCCCCCGCCCCTGAGCTAAGGGCCCGTCACACCCCGCTTGTGTGCCACCCAAGGGACTTGACTTCGGTGATCCCCGCTATATCGTCTCCAACTCCTCGCGGCCCAATAGGATGGAGAAGCGCTGCCCGTCCTTCCCCGAATGCCACGTGACGGGGGGGGCAATCCCCAAAGGCAAGGGCCATTCTAGAAAATGAGCCAAACTCACCGCCACTGAGTGGACGCCGACTCGCGGGGACCCTATAGGGCAGGCTGGCTCTGCCCCCGGGGAGTAGACCGCCCCTTCTCTCTCCCAAGGAGCAGCTGGTGGTTTTGAACTTGGGACCTTTCAAGTCACAGCCCAATGCGTAACCACTACACCCTCAGGGATCGGGTCTACGGGCAGCAGGCATCAAGGTCATGAAAGTGAAGGCTTTCAGGGGGGAAGGAGCCGCATAAGGCACTGGAGTCCCTGGGTGCTGCACGCAGTGAGCACGCTCAGAGGCCAGCAGGGAGAAGTTGGAGTTTACCCAGCAGTGCCTCGGAAGAAAGGCCTGGCTGTCTCCTTCTGAAAAGCCAGCCATGGGCAACGCCTGGGGGTTGGTTTGGTGGTGATTGAGACTGGATGACCCGAAGCCCCAGGAGTGGCTCTGCACCAGGTCCTTGTCTAGGTGGGACGCTGCTGTGCCCCCTGGAGAACCGAGACTAGGGGACATGGGGAGGGAGGTCAGCGATTTACCAATAGTTCATGCGGGGAGAGGGGCAGGAGGAAAAGGTCTTTGTATTCTTCTAACGCACATTGGAAATATCTCCCCCCAAAAAAAGTTTCTGTCAGCTCTGACCAAAGGTTCTGCCTCCTCCTTTATCTCAGTCAAAACAAAGGCTGCGTGGCCAGTTCAGGCAGCCAAACCTGCTGAGCCTGACCTTGGGCACAGACTGACAGGCTGCCAAGTATAGGCTGGGCCCACACCTCCTCACCCAGGGGGCGGGAGGCGGTGCTGACAGCTCTGACTGTCAGCTCTGGGGTTGGGGTGGGACAACACCCTAGGAGGCTTCTCTGGGTCCCACTAGGAAAGGGCCTTCTCTGTTCTAGAAGCAGGAGCCAGGAGAAAGGGGTGGGGGGAAGAGAGGCCTGTCTATCTGGGGTTTCTGGTCTTGTCTCGTGGTTTGTGCAATAAATATAGATTTAATCAGAGAAAACCCACCAGACCTTGCTGTCCTGGGACCTCAGTGCCAGTCCCTGGTAATGACCAGTGAAATGGGGCGGGGG
>PVJH01043785.1:0-13407 GCA_004026705.1 Nesogale talazaci | reverse complement strand
ACTCCCCCTGCTTTCCTCAAGGACCCACCCAGCTGGGTGGGGCTAGGGCAGGCCAAGTGTGGTGGGTACCCTTGTCCCCATGCGGTCCCTCCCTGCCCTGCCTTGCTGTGCGAGCCCATGCCCACTGACCAGACGCAGCAGGTTCCGTCTCTCCTTGAAAGTGGCACAGCAGCCCAGTACCCCTGTCACCATGACAACCACGCCGGCCACCACCAGGATGTAGGCTGTGGCCAGGTAGGTGCCCGAGGCCAGGAGACTGATGTAGTCACTCTTGAGGACCAGGGTCCAGATGCCCACCGCCATGACGGCCAGGCCAGCCAGCTAGGGGCAGTGAGCACAGCTCTCAGGTCCAGGGTCCAGAGGCCGGCTGCAGGCACCACCCCCCCACCCCCCAGCCTGGGTGGACCCGCTCCGCACCCAGAAGCAGCAGTTGAAGGTGAAGAGGAGGTACTTGAGGCAGATGGTGCCGCAGGTCTCCTTCTCGTTGAACTCCCCCATGCTGGTGCCTGTGGGATAGGGAGGCTCAGGGGTGGGGGGCCGGGCCTCCTCTGACAGGGAAGACACCAGCCCAGCGGGAGGTCACATGGGCGCAGCTGGCCAGGAAGGAGACCATGGAAGCTGAGTCAGTCACATCCTGTGGATTCTACTGCTGTGTCCCCAGCTGCAGCCAGGGCCAACCAGGCACTCCCACCCAACCCCAGGGCAGGAGCAGGGCCGCACCACGGGCCAGCAGCAGGCTCTACGGGGTGCTGGCGCTCACGGACAGCCCTGCCCCCTGCACGCCCATCCTCAGCGGGCAGGACTCTGCCAGCCCACAGGAGCTAGGAGGCCCCAGGAACTTGGCGACTTGGGGGTCTCAGTCGGTTTTCTCAGCCCTCCGTCCCTCTCTCCTTGAGGCAAGGGCTGGTGAAAGTGTCGGGCCAGGGCACTCAGCACAGGGAGGGAGGGGGAGACCGGCTGCTCCATCCCTAGTCTGACCCGCAGCCCCCCCTCCTAGCTGAGTCTGCGCGCCCAGACGAGCAGAGCAGGCGCAGGCGCCTCCGGCGTCTCATCCAGACAGGACCCGCCCTCCAGTCCCGTGCTCACCTAGCGGTGCCTCAGGCAAGCAGGTGGGCAGAAGTTTCCTGGAGTACACTGGGGGGCAGAGGGGCAAAGGTTAGGAGATGGCAATGGCTGCAGTAGGGCCCTCCTCCCCCTGGGCAGCCTGGGCAAGGCAGCCAGCCTGAGCTGGGCCTGGGGTGGGCAATCACACCCCCTCTTGCCCAACCAAGCGTCTCCGGGCCTGGCCAGTCAGAGGCGCAGCCAGGCCTGGAAGGTATTTTGGTCTGAGCTTGGACAGGACGAGGCAGGACATTCCTGGGCAGGCTGCTACTAGGAGGGGCAGTGCAGTCTCTCAGGCCGCCCCACACTGGACGGGTCAGTCCTCCCCCTCAGACAGCAGTTCCAGCCTGGGAAGGGCTTGGATGTCACCGCCCCTAGCGGATGCACCTAGTTCCCGGGCCTGGCCTCTGGGACCTGGCTGGGTGCAGACTCCTCCCAGGAAAGGCGGCAGCCGTGAGCCCCCCGGGAAGCGGGGCTGGGTCCGCCAGAAATAGCCCCCGCAGCCGGAACACTTGCCCCACCCAGCCTCCGACCAGCAGCGGGCCCCGGGGACCCGGAGCCCTCCAGCCAGGCCAGGGGCGGAATCCCCGCGTCACCCCAATGAAGTCACCGCTGCTGCGGCCTCCACCGGGCGCGACCAATGGCCAGCACCCTAGCACCGGGCAGTGGGCGGGCCCGCCGCCCACAGTCTGGGGCCGTGAGGGGTCTTCGGGCTGCCCATTCCCAGGCCCTGCCCGAGGGGGGCCGCCCGGAGACCCGGGGCCCCTCCCCGCTGGCCCGCCGTCGGGCTCCCGGGGGAGAGGGCCAGCGAGGGGCTTCGGTCGGGTCTGGAGGGCGCGGCCTCCTCGCCTTCCTGGCGCCTGCAGCTGGGCCGCGTGGAACTTTCAGCCCGGGCCCCGGCCCCCCAAGTGCCCCAGCTGGCCGACACTCACCCACCGGCCACGCGAGCGGATCCCGGCTCTGGGAGCGGCGACTGCGGGGGCGGCGACTTGGGGAGCCGAGAATGCGCGGCCCGAGGCCTGCCAGGGAGCCCCGCCCCGGCCCCGCCCCTGCGCTGGCCCCGCCCCGCGCGGCCCCGTCGGCCCACGACTCTGGGCAAGTCTGAATCCTAGCCCGGGTGGGACCTAGCAGGGGACCGGCAGGAACTAACGAAAGGATAGCGGGCGCTCCGGGGGCGCCCGAGCCCTCCGAAGATGTCGAGCTGGGCCTGGAGGCCGGACAGAGCCGGGGCCCAGTTCGCTCCCGGAAGGACAAAGGATCGGGACCAGAGGGCGGTGCGCTCAGGTGCGGGGGCGGGGCGCTCCGCGGCAGAGTAGGAGGCAGCCCGCCAGGGGGCAGTGTGCAGCCCCACCCCCCGTCGTCGCACACTGCCCCCTGCTGCCCGCCGCCGGGCCGAGGAAGAGTTGCCGGGAGCGAGGGAGGAAGGACAGGCCTGCAGACCAGCAGGACAGGGGAGCTGGGAGGAGACATTTGTCCCAAAGAGTCCCCGCTCTCGGGCCTGCCCCTCTGTAGGAGGGGCCCTTTGTCCGTGGGCTTGGGCGGAGGTAGGAGCTCCTCTCCTCGACAGTCCAGGGGGACCTGAGCAGCACCCCCGGCTGTGGGGGCACAGCATGGATGCTGGCAGGAAACCCCGCCCTGGCTGCCTACCGGTGGGGCGCCCTCCACGGGGTGCGCACGCTGGGCGTTTGTTGTGCTGGGTGGTGAAGACTTGGCATGACTGGGCACCAGGGAGAATATACAGTGTGCCCGGGAAGCCCTCGCACCAGCCAGGTGCTTGTCATGCTGTGTTGGCCCCCACACACATCACACATACACTGCAGCTCACAGACACACAAGGCCCAGGGGCTGAGGTGAGGCCACCGCTTTTAATCGGGTCGAAGGGGGTTTCTCTGTTGGGACATGTGTGGTGGTGGAGACCAGAGGAGGCCCTGCAGGGGGGCTCATGTCCCACATACTGGGGGGGGGGGGGTTGGCAGCCCCTGTCCCAAGAAGCAGTCCCTTGGACGGTCAGCGGGCACTGGGGAAGTGGCCAGAGCCTCGGCGGGGTGGACGAGCCCAGCTGCCGCAACAGCAGCAGCCAGCAGGTGCAGGCAGGCGCGCTGCCGCCAGGGCCTTTCTGCAGGCACTGCCCAGCCTCTTGGTCTCCCAGGCGTCTCTCTCGTCTCGAAGCCGGGTGTTCAGCTCCCTGGAGAAGGAGGGTGGGGTTTGAGGAGACCATCCCAGCAAGCAGTCATCTTGCCGAAAAGCACCGTCGCTGCCCCTCAGGTCTGAGGGGAAGTGTCGGGCGAGGCTGAAGTGTGAGGGATGGAGGGCAGACCCCAAGAAGAAGTGGACACAGCGGGCAGGGGCAGGCCTCCGGGGAGCAGGGAGCCCCTGCCGCAGTGCTCTTACCGGAGCAGCTCCAGCTGCCGCAGGAGACTGACTTTCTCCATCTGCATGTTCCTCGAGACCATAACCACGTCTCTGGGGAGAGCGAGCGAGGGGTGAGCGAGATGGCGCGCCCGTCGGCGAGACATCTCCCCCCCCGCCCCCCCGCCGCCGCCTAAGCCCCAAACCCTCGGGTCCGTCCGCACACCGGCGCGTTTGCTCCTGGCGGACCCTGGCGTCGCCCTCCAGGCTGCGGAGCTGCGCCTGCGTCTCGTCCAGCTGCGTCCGCAGCGCCTCGTTGGCCAGCCACAGCTGGGCGTTCTGCGCCTGGGTCTCCAGCTGCTCCGCGGTCCGAGTCTGCAGCTGCTGCTCCAGCTGGGACAGACGGGGCGGGAGGACAGCTAGCGGGGAAGGCCCCCTCCGGCCCGGCCGCAATGCACCCGAGGAGCAGCGGGCTGGACAGGGACTCCAACTCCATCGCCGAAGCCCCACGAGGAAGCCCCTCTCCGACCCCTGGCCCCCCACACTTCTGGACTCGGGCCCACTGAACTCGAAGCACCCCCAGGCGCGGCCGAACCAGGTCACCTCCCGCTCACCTCCCGCCGCCGCAGACCCACGCGCTCCAGCTCCTGCTCCCGGCTCTGCAACTCCAGCTCCAGGCGGCTCCTGCGCTCCTGTCCCAGGAGGTCCTGAAAACGCCGCGGGTGGGGGGGTTGGGGGGGGAGGCTTTCCCCCGGAGGAAGGGCGCCGGGCGGGGCAGGACTCGCGGGAGGCGGGGCGTGGGCGCGTGGGCGGTCTGGGGGCGGGGCGTGCCGCCCACCTGAGGGCGCAGGCGCAGGCGCTGCTCCCGAGTCTGCAGCTCCAGTTCCTCGTAGAGACTCCGCACCTCTCGCTCGTGCTCGCTCTCTCGCCTGGTTTCGGGGCGGTGGGGAGGGGGCGGCCGAGGACTCGTTAGGGCCTGCCACTTCAGCCCCCAGCCCCGCCCCGTGGCCCCCTGCCCTCACCGCCGCAGCGCCTGGGCCAGGCCGTCCCGCTCCCGGGCCGCCTCCTCCAGGCAGGCCGACGCGCGCATCAGGACATCCTCGAAGCAGCCCAGCAGCTCGGGTCGTTCGCGCTGCAGTAAGATCCAGAGCACCCGCACCGCACGCTGCCTAGAGGGGGGGAGAGGGTGAACTGAGCCTCGGGGAAGGCCGCTGACGCCCCGGTGCGCTCCCCGCCCCCCGCACTGCGAGAATCCCCGTGCGTGGCGTGCCCAGCCGTGCATTTATCGCTTGCCCCTGGTCCCTGCGCGGTGTGGCTGGGCGTAAGGCCACGGTGTCCTATGGCGACGCGCAGCTTCCCAGCCAGTCTGGTAGCCTGACAGCCACCTCCCAAGATGCAAATATGCGGGAAATCACGCCTGCCCATCCCAGGATTTGCAGCTGAGACGGAACCGGCAGGCCCAGCGCCCACAAGGGACTCCGCCTGGCAGTGGGAAAGTTGGAAAGACCAGACAGGGATGGGCTTGGCCCCGGGGGTCCCAGCTCAGCAGGGGCAGCAAGCACTCACTCGCCCAGGGCCCGGGCCACCCCCAGCTGCTCCAGCGTGTCGCAGAGCCGCGTTTCATCCTCTTCCTCCTCCAGGGAGCACCCAAGCCCCCGCGCAGGCAGCCAGCCGGACTCGAAGATCTCCTCCTGGGCCCTGGAAGGCAGCACGCCCTGGGCCGACTCCCCGCCCACAAACTTGCCTGGGGGCGGGGGTGGGGGGGCAGGGAGGTTGGAATCACCTGGGTTTCCATCCTCTGCCTTCCCACCTCCTTCACCCAGCCTTTTTCTAGCCTCAGCTTCCTGTTTATCTTCCTCCTCTGGCCTGAGCGGCCTGGGAGTGGGAGGTGACAGCTGGGCTCCCAGCCCTGCCTGGGGTGGTCACTGGAGAGGGAGGGAGCAGGGTCTCTGGAGGATGTGGCTGGCTGGGGTCCCTACTGCCAACACCGTCCCAGAGCCCATGGAGAGAACAGGCTGAGCCTGTACATCCACCCCGACGCCCCCCCCCCGACTCCTCCCAGGGTGCAGGGTCTGTGGGAGGAGGACTACCCGGCTCACCCAGGCCCAGTCGGAACTCGCGGGGCGTGAGGAAGCCGGTGTGGGCTTGGTCCAGGCTCTCAAACACGGCCTCCAGCTGCTCAGGGGTCAGGGGCAGGTCGCTCTGCAGGCCCTGGCCCGGAGGAAGACAGGGTGAGTGGGCAGGCACAGACACCCTGTCGGGGCCGGTGGCTGTGTCTCACCTGTAGGTCGTGCCGTGTGATGAAGCCCTTGGCCTGCTTATCACACAGCAGAAAGAGCTCCTGAGCCTGCTCCAGCATCAGTGCCACCTGCAGGGGGGCCGCCGGTCGCCTCTCCTCCTCGCCTTCTTCCTCTGGGGTCTCCCCAGCCCCTGCTGCCCCTGGGCTGGCCATGGGTCCTGCAGGTGCTGTGAAGGCAGGCAGGAAGACTAAGGGTATTTCAGGGACGGGGGTCACCATGGCATGGGGCAGCCTCAGGACCTACAGGTGTCCAGTCTATAAAAGCGCCCCCCCAGTCAGTTCTCGTCAGAACACAGCAGTGAGATGGCCAACCTCCCCAGAGGCAGGCAACCTCACTTGTCTCCTGAGGAGCAGCTGCTGGGTTTGCACCCGGACCTCGTGGTCAGTAGCCCAAGGGCTGACCCTCACACTGCCAGGGCTCCAGGGAGCCTCACAGACACAGTGACCCTGCCCCACAGGTTTAGCTGCAGAGGTTGGAGGTGGGAAGTGAGGTGTCCATAGCTCCTGGTAGCCAGAAAGACAGACCTCCAGGAGGGGACATTCTGAGTCTGCCTCACCCCCCAGCACGGCCTGAGACCTGCCAACACGCAGCCAAAGGGGAGCATGGCTGCGGTAAGGTCCCTACGCAGGCTTAGGGCTGCCCCCTGGGGCTACAGGTGCGGGGTCCCCAGCTCCCCTAAACCGTGTGCTTGCTTGCCGCAGGTCAGAATCAGGCACCAGAGGGACCACACTGCCCCCAGCTCAGCAGCCGCCAGCGGCTGCCCCTCCCCCAGACTTGCTCTCCCTGGTCCCGGAACCACTGCGGAGACACTCCGCCCCCTAATCAGAGCCACCTGTCGTTCCCACTGCATCCTGCTCCGGGATTTCCCAAAGGCCCCCATAAGCGAAGGCACCCCCTCGTCCGTTCCCGTGTTCTAAGACCACGGGGTCCTCTCGGCTCAGTCGGGAACCCGGATCCTTCCGCCCCCCGCCCCCTATTCGGCAGAGTGGACACTGGCTTGTCTTCTAAAGAGGGCAGGTCAGACGGGACAGCGCGGTCCAGACGAGAGGTCCCCAGGGCCCGGCCTCCCTTCTGCCACCTCGCCACCGGGGACTGGGTCACCACCCCCAGCGGCGCCTCTCAGGCTCTCGGACCGGAGGTTTATCCCCGGCGGAAGCGAGCTCCCGGCCGCCCTGGAGCAGGCAGGGGGGCCCGAGGCGTGGTCCTGCGAACCCACAGCAAGCCGGGATAGCCTGGCTCCCCGCCGTGCGCCCCCCTGGGCGGCAGTCCGAGTAGGCAGGAGGCGGACGGACCCCAGGATCCTACCTGCGAGCCGCGCCGCCACACCTGCCGTGCGCCCCGGCGGGTCCTCGCGGAAACGCACCGTGCGCGCGGCCCGGGCTCTGTGCAGACCCCCGAGCCCGGCTCCCGCCGCCCGGGCAGCCGCCGAGCCCCCGGCCGTTCTGGCCCTCCAGGGCGGAGCCGCCGCGCTCTGCAGTGGCCGTGCCTCCGCCTCTCGGCGCCGCCTGGAGCGCCGGGGCCCCGCGCTCCACCCAGCCCACACTCCGCTCTCGACCCCCGAGCCCGCATCTAACCTAGCCAGGTCCCCGCACCCACGCACGGGACCCGACCGGTCTGAGCGTGGGGCAGCAGTGGCAGCCCCGGGGCACCTGGGACCCTCTCGGGGGCAAAGCCAAGGCCGCACCCCACAGGGCGGTACGCTGGCCACCAGCGGCCACTTCTGTCCTCAGGAACCCGACGGCAGGCAGGCCCGGCGCCAAAAACAAGCTAGGAAAGGCCGGCAGGAAACCGACCAAACTACTTTCCATCGCGGGGGTGGGGGGGGTGGCGATCTAATGCGGCCTAGGGCTCCCCTTTGTTTTCCCACTTCTAAACAATAAACTGGCAGACACTAGGGGGTTAGCCAGCCCTGGGTGGCAGTGTCCCTTCCGGGCTGCCACGCCCCCCTCCTCGGACACAGCCCCAAGTTCTCAGTGGGGTGAGCCGGGGGACCTGAATGCGTTCTCCCCCCTGGCCCCTGCACCCACCTGAAGGAACTCAGTCTCGCACAGGACTGGAGACTGTCCAGGGAACGGACTTTCCAAGCCAGCTGGGACACCTAGACTGGGCCTATCGGACAAGACCTTGAGACCAAGAGGGGGACGGCCCCTGGCACTTGGGGAGGCAGTGGACCTGCTGGGCCTGCTCTCCCAGTCCTGCGGCCGTTATTGTTGGCTCTGAGCAGTCAGCACCACAGCCACACCACCCTTTCCAGGGGCAGCCAGCTGAGCCTAGCCAAGCCCCACGCCTGTTCTGGTCCCTCACTCCATGGGTGACGGGGGGACTGTCCACGTCCCCTCAGTGTGTCGGGGGGAAGGGCAGGGGGAAGGTAGCTTTCACAAAGCCCCATCTGCCCAGAACAAAATCCACACCTCATGGAGCTGGCCCTCCTCTGTGGCAGCAGTGGGAGGTGGTAGGGCGGCGGGGAGGAGGGCATTTGCTCCTGACTGCAGGGCTTGTGATGGGAGTGGGGGGAGAGCCTTGAAGACAGGACCAGGTTAGGGCGGGAGACAGGGGCTCACCCACTGCTATTCCACCTGGGACCTGCCCCACACCCAACCACAAGCTGAGTGGGAGGTGGGTGGAGTCCAGGGCGGCACTACCTTTTGTAAACATTGGTTTTTTACATAGCAGCTTTCTTAGAGCCATCAAGGCACTTCAGAGTCAGAGTGACCCCGCAGAATGGCAGAACTGCCCCTGTGAATTCGAGCCTCTCTCTCCAGTGGGAAACAGATCGGCTGGTGATTTTGAACTGCCGACCCTGCTCCAGCAGCCCGAGGTGTATCCACGGTGCGGCCAGGCCGCTCTGCTGGAGCCTGGTCCTAAGTCACTCCAGGCCCCGTGGGAGGCAGGCCCGAGTGAAGCTAGCAGTGGGGCTCTGGGAGGAGACTCCAGGTCCAGCTGGCTACCCTGCCTGACAGACAAGGAGAGAGTGGTCCTTGGATGAGGGCAGGCGTGGGGCTAGGGCCTGGGCCCCTCTGTCACAAGCCCTCACACGTGTATGTGGTCACATTCATGGGAAGGAGGCGGGGTTGCGCTGTGGCTTTTATTAAATCTGTTTTGGCGAAAATAAATAAATCTGACACACATTCTTCAGCAAAACTCGACGACTGGGGAGGGAGCACAGGGTGCAGTTCTCTGGAGTAATACTGCCCGTGGCAGGGGGAAGGGGGCCCCCGGGGACGTGGGGGGTGGTGGTGTTTGTCCCAGCACGTGGAGGAGGTTAAGGCACAGGTGAGGGAGCCATCCATGGAGGGGAGGGGGCATCCGCACCCTCCCCCACTCAGTGCAGCAGTGAGTGGTTCTTTGGAAGGGGGCTGGGAGTCATAGCGGGCACCCCTCTGAGGGGAGGGGGACTCAAGCCCTGCCTCTGCAGCCTGTATGCAGAGGGGGTCTTTGGCCGGCCCCAGGGCCTGCCAGGTAAGGCTGAGATGGGGGGTACCGACCCATGGCACGGGGACCCCAGGGGGCTGGAGAAAATGAGGCTGTGATCAGATCAGCATGGGGGCAAGCCCGGGGGGTGCTGCAGGGTCTCTGGGGCGCGGCTGGTGGGCTCACGCATGCGCAAGGCATCGGGCGGGAAGGCCACGTTGGAGCAGAAGAGACCAAGCAGGAGTTGGCGCTGGCACTCCTCCCACTTGGCCAGCGCATCCCCGAGCGAGAGGTTGTTGCGCATCCAGTCGGGCAGCGCCTGGCTGTAGGCGGCACGGGACAGTGGCACGGAGGGAAGCGACTGTGCGCGGCGCAGCTCCACCTGCTCGGACAGCCTGCAGTCGGGACAGAAGGAGTCCAGGGGGCTTGAAAGGGGTCTGGCGGCTGAGGGGAGGGCACAGGGCACAAGGCACTGGCAGGTCGGGCGGCTCACCTGGTGGGCAGGTGGCTGCCCAGCTTCCTCTTGGCGCGCATGACCAGGTACTGGCAGATGCTCCCGGTCTGCTCCTTCATCCACCGGATGTCCTCGGGCACGTCCGGGAGCCATTCCAGCAAGCTGCAGGACGGGGCCGCAGGATAAGGCTGGGGCCACACCCACTGCCCGCCCCTGGGCCAGCCTCCTCCCGGTGCCCTACCGGATGGTGAAGGATACTGCACTCTCCAAGGGCAGCGTGTAGGGGACCATCATGGCCGTGGCCAGGCGCACGGGCAGCATGTTGGAAAAGGTGGTCAGCAGATCCTTGGGCTCCACGCAGGCCTCCAGGAGGGCTGTGGGGAGTGGAGGACGGAGGTTGGTGGAGGTGGCAAAGAAAAGCTCCCCTCTCCTGCCCCCCTCTTCTGGGCACACACCCTCATTGAGCCTGGTGGGCAGGTGGTCCAGAATGTGATCCTCCCCAGATGGCTGCAGGTGCTCCTCCGCTCGGGCTCTCTCCGCAGCCGCCGCCGCGGCCTCTTCCTCCTCCTCAGGGGTGCGCGGCCGGTTGGGGGGCAGTGCCAACAGGGGGTTGGGCTGACTCAGAAGGCCTGGGGTGGGGTGAGGTGTGGTTGGTGCAGGCAATGGCCACCAGGGGGCAGCAGCGCCGCCCAGAGAGCCGCCCTCCCTGCCCACAGCCTGCAGGATCCAGCCTGCACGCACCATTCCGGCGCAGGAAGCGAAGTCCGTCCCGGTAGCCCTGCTTGCACATCTCCCGCAGCACCTGTGGTGAGGGCAGGACCAGCTGGAGCGGGCGTGCCTGCAGACACCCGCCCCACTGAGCGCCCACCTGCCCTGGATCCTGCTCTGCCCACAGCCCGGCCCTCAGCAGCCACATTCACCATAGGCTCCGGGGGAAAGAGGGCCTTAGAGAGGCGGTAGAGGTTCCGAAGGTTGAACTGGATGCTGGTGTTGGTGAAGCGCAGCTCGTGGATGTTGGTGGAGCTGTCCTGGGGGCAGATGTCACTCTCTCCCGAGAAGGGCGACACAGTGATGGTGTTCTTGAGCTCGTAGAGGGGCAGATTGTCTGAGATGCCGCCATCCACATAGCGCTGAGGGACAGCCAGGACCCACTGTGAGGGACCCCAGGCCACCTGCCTGCCCTCCCCTCCTTCCCCAGTTCCTCGTGGCCCACTGCCACCCCCTGCAGGCCTTTCACCCACTGGGCACTGGAAACTGAGCAAATGGCTACCAGGGGGGCCAGGAAGTATGTCTCCTCAGGCAGCCTCTTGGGTAAGCAGGCCGGGAAGTGAGGCAACAGGCAGAGGCAAGGGCCAGGGCCCCACAAAGCCTTCCTTCTGCACCCCTCGACCCACTGCCCAGGCAGGACCAGAAGCGTCCCCAGGTTGATACTCACCACACCCTGGAGGGTGGGCGGGATGAGGCCGCAGTAGACAGGGATGAAGGTGCTGCACACGTTGGCCTACAGGGTGTGCAGGCGCAGGGTAGGCTGTGAGTGGGCACGACCAGGCATCCAGCCAGCCCCCACTCCCCCTAGCCCGCGCCCACTGCGCCCACCTGGATGAGCTCGTCCTTGGAGTTGAAGTGGGATATGATGACGTTCTCACCATCAGAGACTCGGGTCAGGGAGATGCCCAGCCGCCCGCTGGCCTGCTCGTGGCAGTCGGCGGGCAGCGTCTTCAGTAGGCAGCCCCGGATGGTCTTCACCAGGTTGAAAGAGGGGTGCAGGGGGCCCAAGAACCTCTTCCGGGCCTCCTTGGACACATCAATGATGTTGGCCCCAGCCTCACCTGGGGCAGCGGGGCAGATACTGAGCTTACTGGGCATCCAGCACCCCTGCCTCGCTCCCTCACAGGTTTGTTTTTTTTTGGGGGGGGGGAGGGACTTCCAAGCCTTCCTTGGGAACCAGGGCTGGGTCCACAATTTTGCCACCTGCCCTGGAGTCTGGCGGGCTACCCCCTCCTGGTATGGCAGAAAGCCCAGGCTGGCCAGCTGGGTCTGCCCTCTCCCTGGTATTTCCCAATCGCCTTCCCCATGAGTCACTGGGCCGGCCTGGCGTGCCAGCACCAGGGTGGGGAGAAGTCAGTGAGGGGTTCAAATCAGCCTTCACCCACTGGTCAGCTCCAGCCAAAGGCCGGGGTCCCATAGGCCTGGTGCAGTGGGGGGCCCTCCCTGGACAAAGCACAGAAACTGTGTCCCCCACCAAGAGCTGGTAGTCCCCGCCTAACACTTCACCTGAGAGTCAGTGGGCTCTGGCTCAGGGCAGAACCTGGGCTGGGTGCAGCCCCTAGGACTGGCCAGGGAATGGGAGGGGCCATGCCTTCCCTTGGACCAGCACACCTATAGGCGAGCGCCCAGCTGTCACCACTGGTGCACCCGTCCTGTCGTGGCCCACACTGCTGGAGAATACGGGTGACACGGGGCTGCTGTTAGCATGACACCATCCGAGCCGTGTTTCAACTTGGCTATCACTGACCTAGTGCTGATGGGGGGGACAAGGGCACTGGCGTAAAACCCCCTGGGGCAGGCAGGAGTACAATAGTAACCCCTCACAGGTTTTCAGAGAAAGGTCCCAGGAAGGGGGGAAGGCAGGAGCTTTAAGATCCTGGTGACCCCACTGTCACCTTGGTGGCTCTGGGGACTGGGCAAGCAGAGCCTGGGCTCCTGGCACAGGGACATGGAGTGTTGTAAACACCATAAACACGCCCGCATGCTGGGCCGGAAGTGTAGGGAGGTGGGGCCACCAGGCACAGCCAGGCCAGTCCCCAGGGTGATTGAGTCCTAAAGCCCAAGGCCCTCTCCCCCATGAAGGGGACACAAGGGTAGGCCGCACAAGGTGGCAAGGAAAGGCAGCTGAGCTCGCGCTCTTGGGGCTCTCTGGAGGGGCCGGGCCAGATTGCGTGGGGACGCGCACCCCACCCCCACTCCCCACGTCCCTGCACCCCGAAAGCCACACCAGGCCTCTGGCTGACGACGACGACGGTTTGGAGCAGAGCCGTCCGGGGACACAGTGACCGCTGGCACCAGGTCCGGCGCCGGAGGGAACTCAAGGTCTTCCCCCGCCTGGCAGCCCCGCCCCCGGCTCCCCGACTTTCTCTTTCCCTCGAGGAGCGCCTCGGCCGCCCGCGCCTCGCCAGCCAGCCCCGAACCCGGCGCTCGGGGCGCGCGCGCGGCCGCTCACAACCCCCGCGCAGCGCGGGGCAAAACAAACCGGGCCCCGCCCCCGCCGGGGGCCGGGCGGGCCGCGGGCGGCGGCCGGCAGGGCGGACAGGCCCCCCTCGGCGGCCCGCGCCGCGCCACTCACCCAGGCAGGCGCCGGTGACCAGCGCCGTGGCGGTGAGCGCCCCGGCCGAGGCGCCGTAGATGTGCTTGGCGTTGGCCACCAGGAAGGGCGCGTGCTCCCGGAGGCAGGAGGCCACGCCGATGTGGTAGATGCCCAGGAAGCCGCAGCCCGCGAACGAGATGTTCCACGTCGCGTCCCGGGGGAACATCGCGCCGCCGCCCCGGCCGCCGGCCGCCGCGCGCGCGCGCCCGCCCCCGGCTCGCTGGAGTCCGGCCCCTGCTCGGCCCGGGTCCCGGCCCCGGCCCCGGCCCGGGGCGCTCGGCCTTCGCAGACGGAGTCGCTGGGTCTCCGCCGGCGGAGGCGGAGACGCTGTGCCGGCAGCCGGCGGGGGCGGTGTTATCACTGTGGAGTGAGCGCCCGGGCCGGGGGCGGGGCTAGGGCCCGCGGACCAATGAGGGCGCACGGGGAAC
>PVJH01043784.1:0-13404 GCA_004026705.1 Nesogale talazaci | reverse complement strand
CCCTATAGAAAAACGATCAGAGTGACTGGTCTGATAAGAGAATGATGGATTGTCCATGTTGTCTGTTGTCCATCTGTGAGTGAAGGGATACATTGGGCAGTGTACGATATGAAAAAGTAACAACAATTTTTAAATTATTAAGGGTTCACGGGGAAGGGGAAGAAGGGAGGAAAGGGAAATATGGGGAGCTGGTACTGGGAGCCTAAGTGGAGGAAGGATGTTTTGAGAGCGATGATGGCAACGATGTGTGCAAGTGTGGCCTTCATACAATTAATGTATGTATGGATCGTGATGGGAACTGTATGAGCCCCCAATAAAATGATTCATTAAAAAAAGGGGGGAGGGGGAAAGAGGAGCTTATACCAAGGCTCAAGTGGAAAGTATTTGGAAATGAGTATGGTGACGTGTACAAATATGCTCGATACAAATGGTATATTGAATGTTATAAGAGCTGTAAAAGTCTTCAATAAAATCATTGAAAAAAAAAAGAGACTGATGGAATCCACAAGACAAAGGCCCTAAAAGACCCTGCAAGCCAGAAACTGAACACACCCCACAGGTCAACGTTCAGCTAGACACGCCCATTGGTGAACCACAGCTCCAGAGGGGCATGCGTCCTTTGAACACGCAACCCCACAAGACCAGAGGGCTGTGTTTGCAGGGTGCAGCACAGAGGGCATGAGGGGCCGGAAAAGAGCAAGGCCTGAGGAGAGAGACGCAGGGAGGAAGTGGGGGGATGCTGTTCTATTATAGAGATTGCCGTGCACATCATGAAACAAGATGTGGTTGAATTGGTGAATGGAAAACTTGAAGCTCTGTAGTTTTTCACCCAAACCACACCAAAAAAGTTTTGACAAAGCAAAGAGCCCTACAGAGGGCACTCTTTGGACCTGCCCGTTCTAGGTGCCTGGCCTGCCCCACCCCTCTGCTCCAGGGGTCCCTCCTGCTCCCTGTCTCCTCTATCTGTCTGGTGCCTCCGCCTCCCTATTAAGCCTTGTTGGGGTCTTCCAAACTCAAGCCACTGCCATGCTCCCATTAGACAGGGTGGAACTGCCCCTGTGGGTTTCCGACATTGTACCTCCATACAGGAAGGAAAAGCCTCATCTTTTTTCCATGGAGCAGCTGTGGATTTCGAATTGCTGTCTTTTGGGTTAACATCCAAACATGTAACCACTAAGCCACCAGGGCTCCTCACTGTAGGGACCTTAGGCTCCCTTCTAAGGCAATGGCTACTAAGCTGTTTCCAGCAGAAAGGTGGGCGGTTCGGATCCCTGGGTTGCCACACGGGAGGAAGATGGGGCAGTTAGCTTCTTTAATGAGCATAGGCTTGGAAACCCTTCGGGGCGGCTCTAATCTGCTCTCTGGGGTTTCTGTGAACTGGTTCCACAGGGACAACTTTGGGGATTTGGGGGTGGTGGGGTGGGGGGCATTTGCAGGGCTCTTGGTGATGGAGTGCTTATATGCCTTGAGCAGCTATCTGCAAGGTCAGAAATGAGAATCATCAGCCGCTCCAGGGGGAAGAGGCGGGCATTTTACCCCTAAAAAGAGTTAAAGTCTCGGAACCTCACAGGGGTAGTGCTGCCCTGTCCCATAGGGTCGCTGTCGATCGACATCCAATCGAGAGCAGTCGGTGTGTTGTGGTGTTATGTGTGTATGTGGGGGTGCACGTTTATCCCCCTAGCAGTTCGCTGTGGAAGGAAGGAGGCCTGTCCCCCCGGCAGGCGGGCACTAGCAGGGCAGGGAGGTTTGTGAGGTGGTCACTCACTGCTCTGTCTGCAGCACATACTGGAACTCCAGGAGCTTCAGGAAGACCTTCTTCTTGGCATAGGAGGCCTGCACAGTGGTGGTGATGTCCTGGGGAGAGAGACAAGGAGCTCAGTCAGCCTGGCCTGCCGCCTCAGACTCCAGACCAGCCATTAGAGCAGGGTGTGTGGGTGGAGCGGGAGCAGTGGATCCTGCGGCGTTGGGGGCCCAGCCTAGCTGCTGACTTTCCTAAACGGGAGAGTTTCCAAGCCCTGAGGCAGCTTGGTAAAGACCTGACAAGTCACGTGGGCACTTTCTCTTCTGGTTTCCGACTCCCTCACAGCCCAACCACTTCTTCCTGTGCCGGGTAGAAAAGAGTGCGGTAGACCAGACCACCAGGACAGCCGCACAGCTCACATCCTCCACCTCCAACCCATCATGGGTCTGCCCACAGCCTGGCACGCGGCCTCCTCCCCTTGCACATGCTGTGAGGAACCAAGCGCTGGGCTGCCTTGTCCCAAGCAGCGTGGGGGCCCAGCAGCGTCAGTGTGTTAGTCCAGGTAGACTACAGAAACAAACTCATAGACATGCATATGGATATAAGGAAAGGGTTTATATACAAGAGGAATGGGACATTGAGAAAGCATCCCAGCCCAGTCCAGTTCAAAGTCATAAGTCCGATATTAGCCCATATGCCCGATATTAGTCTATGAAGTCTCCTTCCGACTCACAAAGTCACTGGCTAGTGGGTGCAGAGTCTTGGCGCTGGGAGGGGTCTCCCCATGGCTCCTCGCTTCCAGGGCTCAAGGTCCATCAATAGCATCCAGTGGTGGTAGAAACAACTCATCACTGGCAGGGGTCTCCTCATGGCTTCTCCAAGTTCAGAGGTCTGGTTCCATCAGGGCAAGGCCGTGTGGCTTCTCCTGTCTCCTCCAGCTCCTCGGACACTGCCATCTTGTCTTGTCCGTAGTTCGTTGGCTCTGAGACTAACTCCCCACAACTGGGGAGGTAGCTTCTCATCTTCACGAGGGAAATCTCTCGAGATTTCCCAGAAGTCTCAGGAGAAAGCCATGCCCACACGGAGGCCTCATTGGCTACTCAATGGCTATCTCCAGATGAACAGGCTAGACTCCACTCCTACATCTCAATCATGAAATTGACATAAGCACATGACTGCCACAGTCGGTGACACCTGGTGCTTGTAAAGAACATAACTCGCCCGAGACCCGGGACCCACGACATCAGCAACCCCGGGAAGCCGCCCAGGAGTCTGCGTCTCAGCCAGCTGTCTCTGTGGCTTGGCCAGAGGTCGCAGGGTGAGACCCAGTGCACTAGGAAGCGTTCACACAGCCTCTTGAGGGTGGGTTATAAATTGTACCAAGAAAGTGAAAGTAAATGTCTGGAAAACAATGATGCCAACATATGAACAAATATCCTTGATGCAACTGATGATGTAAGGATTGTTATAAAAGTAGTAAGAGCAACCCCCTAATAAAATGGACTTTTAATTTAAAAATAGTTAACATATATAACAGATATACTGTATATACTTGTGTATAAACTGAGTTTTTCAGCACATATTTTTTTGGGGGGGGCATCGCTGCCCTCTGGTGGGAGTAGGAGGCCAGCCTTGCTCCTGGAGAGCTGCTGCTGGATTTGAACCGCCAACCCAGTGGGCTGCAGTCCCACACACAACCACTACACCACCAGAGCTCAACACTTGCAGCACATTTTTAATGCAGTTTTTATGGTAAAATTGGGTGCATTGACTGATATTCAGCTCTGCTTATACTCTAGTACATATGGTATGTAACTAGTCTGTCTGTCTTCCTTCCTTCTTTCTCTCTTTCCTTCTTCCTTCATAGCACCAGGAACAATGAGTTATTATGTAGTCTTTGGTTGGACCAGATAGTTCTGATCTCTCTCTGACCAGTTAAGCCAGTAGTTCTCAACTTGTGGGTCATGACACCTTCGGGGGTTGAATGACTCACAAGGGTCTCCCAATTCATAACAGTAGCAAAATGATAGTTATGAAAGAACAACGGAAATAATTTTATGGTGTGTGTGTGTGTGGGGGGGGGAGGTCACCACAACATGAGGAGCTATATTAAAAGGTTGCGGCATTCAGAAGGTGGAGAACCACTCAGCTAAGTGCTGTGAAGTCAGGAAACATGTGGACCCACTGAGCTTTGAATACAAACAACTAAAAAAACCAGAAATTAGAAACTGAGTTTGTCACGAATCTAAGAAACGACTTTGAACAAACCTTCTGCCAGCTCTTGGTCACTGGGGTTCTCTCTGAAAAGAGATGGTGTTATAGCCAACCCAGAGGGCTGTGGCTCAGATTGGGCCCGAGCCCCACCACACCATGTCCCCCACCTCCACTCCACAGCCGCTGTGACTTCTGCTACTGCCCCCAGGCTCCGAGGCCAAGTCCCACCATGGCCTGCCCTGCAACTCTCACCCAGCCTAAGAAGACATACCCGCTACTCATCTTGGGGCGTCCATTTATTTGTGCTTCTTTCTCTGCAGGACACTCTTCCCATAAGCCTCTGGATACACAAGACTCTGCACCCACTGACCTGTGATTGTCCTGGTTTCATTGCACATGCTTCGTGAGTTGGAAGGAGACTTCTATAGACTGGTATTGGACATATGGGCTGATATCGGACTTCTGACTTTAGACTTGACTGGGTTGGGATGCTTTCTTTATGTTCCATTCCTCTTGTATATAAACCTTTCCCTATATCCATATGCATGTCTATGAATTTGTTTCTCTAGTCTACCTGTACTAACACATCACCCTTCCCAGAAGAATGTGGAGGCACCCGAGTCCCGTGGACTCCTGCCACCCACTGGTCCCCTTCATGGACCAGACCCCCAATCCCTGCCTGCAACAGGACCCCCTCACCTCCTCATAGGTGTACACCACTGAGGGTAGCTGTCTGGGCATGAGACATGAAAGGTCATCGTCACAGACAAACTGACCATGATGCCCTGGTTCCCACAGGCCATCTTGGACATCCTGGGGTAGCAGACAGTTATGTGGGTCTGGCTGGTGGGGGAGTCACCAAGAGCTGCGAAACACGAGGGCCACGTCCTCGGGTCAGGGATCCTCAGAGCCACCACTAACACTGCTCCCACAGCAGGAGGTGACCCAGGCTCTGAGAAGTCACTCCCTGCCCCTTCCCCGCTCAAGGTGACCTGCACTTAGCCTACAGACCTCCCTTTCTTCCTCTGTTACATGGCATGAGGATGCTGTGAAAACCCCTACCAGGGGGAGCACACAGAACAGGACCTGCTGTGTCACCACCCTTCCATGGATGTGCCTGCTGTTTTATCTGGCATAACCATGGCTCCAGTCCGGCTGGACGGGGGCTGTGGCAGGGACCCACCCTCCAGGAGGTGTGCTGTTTATTAGACATGATCAGATTGGTGGGAGGATTTGAGGGAAAGACATCTCAGGTACAAGAACCCCCCAGAGGCACTCTCTGCTCGTCCAAGAACGGTGGGGAGGAGAAGGGGCTAGAAAATACTGAGCCAGAAGATGCCACCTTCAGCCCGAATCTCATCCCTAAAGGACGAGGTGGGTGAGAAATTAGCTGGGACAGAGTGCTGGAGCATCAGGCTGGAGAGAGACCTACTAGGTGCCTGTCCCCTCCCCCCCACCCCATCCTCAAAGAGATCGTGGTAGCTTTGTCTCAGGGAGAGGAACAGCAGAGAGGAGTGGGAAGACGGTAGAAAAACACAATACAAGGTAGACAGGACTGTGCTGGGTGGAAGGGGGAGAGAGGAAGAGGCCTAAGACATGCCTGAGATTCTGAGTGGGAGACCTGGAAGGAGAGAGAGAGAGAGAGAGAGCAGGTCTGAGGTTCCAAGGGCAGAGGACCCTTTTCTACAGAACTGGAGGATGGCAGTGGGAGACGTTGAGGGGCTGGTGAGTCTGCAGGATGGGCAGTGGGAGAAGTTCTGTGGATGGCAGCATGCCTGGCTGGGAAGTAGGAGGCAAGGTCATTGGCAGGGTGGAATATGGGGGCAGACAAGAGGGGCAGCCGGGGATCTGGGAAAGGGGGAGAGAAGAAGCCACCGCAGAGGGTGGAACAGAAAGCTGAGACAGGTTACCCAGAAAAGCCAAGGACTCCTTTGTAGTAGGCATTGTGGGTTCCGAGTGGAGTCTTTCCTTAAAGCATCGAGCTTCTGGGCATCCTTTGTGGGACAACACAGGCATGGCAGACCCAGGGTCTTGCCAAGGTTTGGAATTAGGAGCAAGTATCATATCATCCTCTTGCTGGCTCCCTCCCTGCCTGGAGCTTCCTGCCAGGGTCCATAGCTACGATAGGTAAGCTTGTTGTGCCAACATGGCCAAAGAAGATAGGTAGGTCTGTTGTGACAACATGGCCAATGAACACATGTAAGATCAATTGAAGGGCAGGGATATAAATGTCTCAGTGAGCCCTGGCCTTGCCCTCTTGATCTTGGATCTTCAGGTCAGCCGGCTGCCTTGTTCGTCCTGTGCCTCGTTCTCCAAGCGACACTACCCGTGGGACACCTAATCCATGGACTGTGTTGCTGTGAGTTGAGGTTCCTTCAAGCCCTGTTTCGCCATGCTCCTGGAATATACATGTCTTGAGCTGGGGACTGTTGGACTCTGTCATCTGGCTGACTGTTGGTAATCTGCTTTGCTGTTTGCTGCTTGGCCAGATAGCCTACAGTGGATTACTCGGCAGCCCTCAAGACTCCAAGGACTGCTAGTTTACTAGCTGTCTCATGCAAGTGAGTTGCACCGAGCCATTCGTACTACTTTATAGATTAGTCAACTGTTTACTTCTTATCTTATATATCCTTCTATCTATATAAATATATAAAGAGAATTACTAGTGTCCTGGTTTTGTTTCTCTAGAGAACCCTGTCTAACACAAGTGGTACCAGGTTGAACCAATTTGCTTTGGCCCGGTGACTCTGTGTACTCCTTTCACCTTCCCTTAGTGCTCCCTGGACTCCTCATCTTTTGTCCTCAGGATTCTTCAATGAGACAATTCAAGGCTTGAAGCTCTGTCTAGTTCTTTCAGCTTGAGAAGTGCCAGACATGTTTTTCTGCTATGGTTTTCCCACTCCAGTCTGATTCTTCACTTGGACTTTGTGAGCAGCCCTTTTGGAACCCTCTGTCTGGGCTTTTCATCGTCTCTTCTATTCCTGTTAGTTACTACTCTGCACTCAAGAGCCAATGTCAGAGACCCTTCTGACACCGATTTTGGCCTTCCCATTCATTTTTTCCTGTCTTTTTGGGACCTTGTGCTTTCTGCACGTACCGAGTCCTTGATGCTGTCCCTGCATCTCACCCAGTCTTCTCTCAAGGGTGCCCAATGGATGCCGCCACTGCCACTCTCAGGGGCACCCCTGAGCCACACTTTGCCCAAAGGGGATCATGTGGCAGAGGGCTGCTGCATCCCACCACCTTCACTCTTGGGGACACCCCCTGCTCATTTCCTTGCCTCAGGGAGAGCATGTGGGTAGGAGGCAACCGCCACTCTCCGGTTCACCGGTGAACCCAGGGGGATCACTTGCTGGGGACCCCTGCATCCTGCCCCTCTCACTTCCAAGCCAAACCCCTCTTTGGCCAAGGGGGAGTCCCTGGTGTGGGGCCGTTGGATTCCACCACCGCCACTCCTGGGTGCACCGCTGAACCTCACTTTGGTCCTTCCTGACCCAGGGGACGACCGCTCCCTTCCTTGGGGGGAGGGGGACCCCCGCGTGGCGGGGGACCAATGGAATCCCACAATGCCACTTCAAGGGGCACCGTCCCCCCCCCCCCCACCCGCACTCCCTTCATTGCCCCAGAAGGAGCGCATGGCGGAGGGGCGGGGCTGCTGTATTTCCCCCACCACCACTCCCAGGGGCACCACAGAAGCCCACTTTTCATAAGGGGGTTCGAGTGGTGGGGGGACCCCTGGAGCCTGACACAATCATTGCCGGGGCTCTCCAATCTCCTCTTTGGCCCAGGCAGATCACATGGCAGGGGACCTCTGGATTCTGCCACCACCACTCCTGGGGCACCCTAAATCCCTCTTGGCCCCAAGGGGAGCACTTAGCGGAAGGATGCTACATCCAGCCACCGCCCCTCTTAGGGACACCCGTGCTCACCTCTGTCTCAGGGGGAGCGTGTGGCAGGGTCTACAGCAACCCGCCACCGCCTCTCCCGGGGGCACCCCCACTCCTCTCTGCCCCAGTGGGAGCACATGGCAGGGAGCTGTTGGATTACCCAACGCCACTCTGGGAGGCACCGCTGAACCCCACTTTGGTCTTCTTTGCCCAGGGGAGCCTCTCCAGGGGGCATCCCTGCGCATGGCAGGGGACTGCTGCTGGATTGCCCCACCGCCACTCCCGGAGGCACCACTGAACCCTACTTTTTCGCCAGGGGGAATCGCACTCTCGGGACAGCAGGAACCCCTATTCCCCAGGAGGATCGCTTGTCAGGGCACCCTGTATCTCGCCCCTCTCACTCCCCAACCACGCCGAACCTCTTTTTGCCCAAGAGGGAGAACGTGGCTTGGGGTCGTTGGATCCCGCCACAGCTACTCTCTGGGACCCCTGAAGCCCACTTTGCCCCAGGGGGATCACGTGGCGGAGGCCGCTGCATCCTGCCACCAACACTCCCGGGGGGGGGGGGGGACCCCTGATCTCCATCCTCTTTGGTCCTTCCTTGCCCCAGGGGAAGCCTCTCCCGGGGGCACTCCTGCTCAATTCCTTCTCCCAGGTGGCGCGTGTGGCAGGGGTGGGGCAATGGATTCTGACCACGCCAGTCCAGAGGGTACCCCTGCTCCCCTCCTTGACCCATGGGAAGCAAGTGGCCATGGACTGCATTCCCCTATCAATACTCTAGGGGGCACCCCTACTCCTCTCCTTGTCCCAGAGGAAGCACATGGCAGGGGCAGCTAGATTCCTCCACAGACACTCCCGGGCCTGCCACTGAACCCCACTTTTCAAGGGGCTCCTGTGGCTCCTGGATCCCGTCACCCCCATTCCTGGGGCACCTCGAATCGCTCTTTGTACAAGAGGGAGCCCTCGGTGTGGGGCTGTTGGATTCCACCACCGACACTCTAGGGCGCACCGCTGAACCCCGATCAATTCCGCCACCTCTATTCACCCGACATCCCTGCTCCCCTCCTTGCTCCATGGGAAGCAAGTGGCCATGGGCTGCACTCTGCTATCAACAGTCCAGGGGGCACCCCTGCTCCTCTCCTTGTCCCAGAGGAAGCGCATGGCAGGGGCTTCTGGATTCCTCTACAGACACTCCTGGGCCTGCCACTGAACCCCACTTTTCAAGGGGCTCCTGTGGCGGGGGACGCCTGGATCCCACCCCCCCCATTACCAGGGCACCCCAAAGCCTTTTTTGCCCAAGGGCAATCGCTTAGCGGGGGACCTCTGGATCCCATCATCCCCACTCCTGGGGCACCCCAATCTCTCTTTGCCCGAGAGGGAGCCTGTAGCATGCTGCAGTTGGATTCCACCACTGACACTCTCAGGTGCACCCCTGAACCCCACTTTGCCTCAGGGAGAGCACATGGCAGAGAGCCGCTGCATCCCACCACCATCGTCGGGGGCACCCCTGAACCAGACTTTGGTGCTTGCTTGCCCCAGGGGGAGCGTGTGGCGGGAGGTGGGGACAGAGAGGGGGTGAAAGCTGTCAGCCATCACTTCTCCCAGGGCACCCTGACTCCTTCCTTGCTCCAGGGGGATTGCCTGGCGGGGGGGGGGGGTGTGCTACTGATTACCTCACTGCTAACCCCACCTTTTCAAGGGAAATTGCACGGCGGGAGACACCCGGAACCCACCAACCTCACTCCTGGATCACCTTGAGCCCCTCTTTTCCCCAGGGGTATTGCTTGGCAGGGGAACCCCTGTATTATGCCACTCTCACTCCTAGGCCACCCAGAACCCCTCTTTGCCCAAGGGGGAGCCGAATGAGTGGAGATGTTGGATCCTTACACCGCCATTCTTTGGGGTGGGGCACCCTGTACACTGGTACAGATAGAAACTGGAAATGGAATCCCAGACTGATGATCCCTTCAGGACCAGTGGTGAGAGTGGTGATACTGGAGAGTGGAGAGAAGTTGGGGTAGAGAGGGGGAAACAATTGTAAGGATCTACATATAACCTCCTCCCTGGGGTATGGACAACAGGGAAGTGGGTGAAGAGAGACATCGGACAGTGTAAGATATGCCAAAATAATAATTTATAAATTATCAAGGGTTCATGAGGGAGGGACGAGCCTTGAGGGAGGGGAAAAAATAAGGAGCAGATACCAAGGACTTAAGTAGAAAGCAAATGTTTTTAGAATGATGAGGGAGACAAATATACAAATGTGCTTGACATACAGTGGATGGATGTAAGGATAAGAGTTGTATGAGTCCCCAATAAAAGGATTTTTTTAAAAAAAGGTCTTGTTGAATCACCTTTTCATCATGTTTTCTCTTATAATACAATAAAATGTGGGTGTATGGGGGTGCTCCTTACTGCTGCTGGCTTTCAGAGTCAAGGTAAGACCAGGAACGCCCATTCATGTTCACAGGAGAGCAAGGGCAGATGTGTTTTTGCAGATCACACAGGTTTCTGCTTGAAGAAATGGTAGAAGCATCTGCAGCAGCGGCACTGAAATCATGGGACGAGCAGCAGAATCCTCAGCCCACAGAGCAAATACATGTAGCAGCGGCGGGCAAGAGACTGGCTTGTAGAGTGGGGTGCTCTTTGGGTGTTTATCAGTGCTAGAAGAGTTTTTGTAACATTTGTCCAAGCTGGGCCGAAGTCAAGGAGCCACATGGTTGAAAGGTCAAGGCCCAAAGAGAAGCAGGTATAGCTGAAAAGGTGATACAGGCAAAAAAAAAAAATGTATCCTCACATCTCTGATCCAGACTTGTGGCCCGTTAGCATCTCTGATAAGCCTGTAATGGTGAACAGATTGTCTATGAGTTCTGTGTTGTCATTGCAACTGACCACTAGACCTAGTAGAGGAGTAGAGTGCAGGGGAAGTGAAGTGATGGTGAGAGAATCCTGGAGAAGACCAAGGCACGGTGTTTTTGTTTGTTTGCTTTTAATGTAAAAAATATTTATTTTTCCATTATTCTCCCCACACCAAAAACAAAACAAAAACACTTTATCAGAAGCTAATGCAGATATCCAATCATTCTGTAGCTTAATCACATCAAGCATTCTTGTACAGTTATTACCACAATCCATTTCCATTCAAGGTAATTCACGTTCTCTTCCTTCTTGAACTCCTTGATATCAGCTCCCCACTACCCCCTGTCCCCACTGTGTTTTTGTAGGTAATCACAAAAATTTGACCAGAATGGCTCGAGAATGGCTGGCTTTGTGGTGAGCAGCCTAACAAGTGATCACTAGGGCTTTCAAGGCCATGACATCATCAATAACAACTAACATCCCACCAAAGAGAAGCAGTTCCAGCCATAGGGGTGAGTTAATGAAATGTTTGACCAGAACAGCTCAAGAATGATGTTATAAATGTCTCAAAGGTTCCCCACTTCTGCTATAGGGTCTGGCATTAAAAAAGCTCTTCTCCTGGTCTAAGTCACATTTAGCTCAGAAACTGGCTGAGATGGCACCTGCACATGAGTTCATCTCTGACCCACCTGAGAGGGAGGCACTATGGAAGTCAAACAACTGGGACAGGGGAGATTAACTGAGAATGCACTCCCTCCTTCCCCACCCTGCATCCCAGGGACCCTTATTATTTTTGTTATATCTTACACATCCAGTCACCTACAATTTTGTTGTTGGATCCCGTCGATCGGGGTTATATAGTCATCAATGCTAAGCTCCTTATTCCTCCCTGCCCCTCTTCTTACTGTACCCTCAGGGAACCATTACTTCTGTTATTGTTTCTGAAGGGTTATCTGTCTTGGCTTTCATGTATCAAACGATTTAATTATAGAAATGAACATGTATATGTCTAATATGACTAATGCAGTAAAACAAGTAAAATAATAATAAGGGGAGGAAATATTAAATAACTAGAGGATAGTTATGTTTTTAATCAACTCTATATCACACCCTGGATTTATCATCCCGTCCATGTGCCCTTTCTGAGAGGGCCTTCGGCAACAGGACCTTTGACAAGAGCAGTTGCCCCTCGTCAGCCCAGGCAGGACTCGTTATAGTGCACCTGATCTAGCTTCAGTGTGTCATCCTACTCCCTCTCTGTTCTCTCTTCCTTCTCAGTTTTTCTCAGATGCTGCTGCCAGTGAGCGATCAGGGGGTGGGATAATCTCTGACTTCCAAGTGGGCACCGGGTGAATCCAAGTCTCTAGGTTTGTGGTTTCAGTTTTCCAGTGGCCACTTGAAAGAAAGGCCATCCAGTCAGGCATCGCTGTGACATACGTGTAGTCGCCAGGGATTGATGTCAACTCCACAGTGACAGGCTTGGTCAGCAGTAAAATCGACTGTCCTCACAACTGACCCGGGATTAAGAGGGAGGAATTAGGAAAGCATCCAGTGGAAATATTGTTTCTTTTATTACACAGAAAGGCAATAAAAGGCCGACAAATAAACTTTATTATATTATTTGAATGGGACATTAAATTTCATCCGATTCATTACACCGGTGATAAAGACCATTCTGGACGGTGTAATTCCAAGAAAGCAATTCCATGCAAATATCACTTGGTGCTGTGTTCCTCCTGCCAGGCACAAGCCCGGTCCTGGTCCACCCAGGGGTCTGGAATACTGGATGCTGTTGTTGGCGAGGCTCAAAATAGAGTTTCTGCGTTCGCTTGTCTTGTAGGTCGGTAGCTCCCTCTAAGATCTTCGGTGTAAGGGTGTCTATAGTAGGGCTGGGTGGGTGTTTCTGCCACATAGTCTTTACACTCATGTCAGGCAATAAATAGCAGAAAGGATGAAGAAGAATGGACACTAACTGGAGGTGGGAGAGGGGGGGAAAGAGAGGCATCACGTATTTGTTGTCTCAAGTTGCTTACTCTTTGACCTGCCCTGAACCCTTCCTTCATCATTCTTTTCAGGCTGTCAGTCAAGAGATCTCGCCTTTCCACACCATACGGCTGTGACCCAGACTCACCAGTCAAGTCTACTTGCACCTTTGGATAGTGATGGGTTGGTGTGGTGACAAGATTCAAGAAGACTGGCCAATCCTAGGCTGTGGTGGGGGGGGGGCTGCTGAGCGGAGTAGAAGATGCTTTTTCAACTGCTGAGCTGTCATGTCTAAGTTCAAGAGGAGTTGCTAGGGGCCACCAAGTAGAGAGTTGAGTAGAGAACGAAGTGAGAACAGAGGAAAACCGAGCAGAATGAAGAAGGAAAAAGGAGGTGTGAGCATATAGTTTGATTAGATCTAGCCATTCCTATAGATCTACTTGCATAAACTTGCAAGCAGCGTGAACCAATAAATACCCTTAAACGAGGATAAATCCTTGTCCCTTATCCTGTTAAACCCTTAGTGTGTTGGGCTTCTATCTTTTGCAACAAAATGAGTCCAGGACAAATACAGCCTCTGGGGAAGCATTCTACGAAGGACAAGAGATAATATTTGAGTTGTATGAGCCCCCAATAAAATGATTAAAAAAAAAAGAATTGCTCTTGTCTGAATGACCCAAGATGACTTAACCTAGAATCTTCATTTCAGTGTCGGGCAGG
>PVJH01043783.1:0-13416 GCA_004026705.1 Nesogale talazaci | reverse complement strand
CTTCAATGGCCCCAGGGGGAGGAAGTGGGCCATTTGTCTGGGGTGGGGGGTAGGAAGGGGGGGTGGGAAGATACCCCAAAGTTCCCTCTACTCAGTGCCGGCTGTTCCTCTGTCTGGGTGCTTCCCGGGAGGCTGGCCCTGGGGTGTGTGTGTGTGGGGGTGGGGGGGGGGTAGCTTTCCAGGGCCGCAGGGCAGCTTGCTGGGAGGTGAGGGCAACTCAGGGCGGCAGGGCAGTTCGAGGGCTGTGGGATTAGGTTTCGGCGCCGCCTTCCCCATAGACACTGGGGCAGGATCCACAAAGGGCACGGGCAGGGTAAGACGCCAGCGTGAAGATGGATGGTTTGTTTTCATTTTAGAGAGAATTTTCTCAACTTTCACCCCTCACCTCTCTTCAACTCTCTTTTCTCCCGGCGGCCCTGTGTTCCAGCCTCCCCGGGCCGGCCGGCTCACAGTGAGGGGCAGAAGGCAGCAGAACTCCCGAGAGAGGACGGGAGCAGACAGAACCTCAGGCCTCAGGCTGCTGGGGCGTCCAGCCTGTTGCTGGGCCGGCCAGGAGCGAACTGTTTAGAATGGTAGCCGGCCTGGAAGGGCTGCATGGGGAAAGTGGGGGGGGGGGTGTGCTCCCCAGGTATAGGGTCATGTTCTTGCCTTTGATGGGCACAGAGCTCTGGGGGATTCCAGGAAGGGGCACTGCCTACCCCCACCCCCACCCTGCACCATCAGTGCCATCAGCGTTCCCAAGTCTGCCTCTACATTGAGCCCTGTCTACCCAGGCCCTGGCTGTGGTTCCCCTGAGCTATATCGCCCTCTGTGCTCAGGTCCTGGCAGCTTCCCCCTGACTAGCACCAGCCTTTCCCGGCAGGCCCGGCTTTTTCCTCTTAGATGGACAAATTTGCTGCTCTTGATTGTGTCACCTCTCGGCCAGCTAAGAAACTGGGCTCAGGACACAGAACAGATATGACACCTGGTCTTGGGCTCCCAGGCTGTCCCCTTTCTTTGAAAGCCTCCCCTTCTTCCCAGCCCGGCTGTGCCTCACTCCCTGGAGGCCTCAGAGCAGCCTCAATATGGAGTGGCCACCCACGGGAGCATGTCCAAGCTGGGCACTGGGGTCGGGGTCATGCTCGAAGTTCCAGACCCAGCACCCAGCCAGATGACCTCCCCAGTGCCTCTGGACCAGCGGTGTGGTCCCGCTGTGGACCCCGTGGAGGGAGGGTCTCATGCTGAGGAGGGGCAGAGATTGTATTGTGGAGTCGGAATCCAAGGTAGGAGCCCCGAGGGAAGGGTCTTGGCTGATCCTTCCAAACATGCCAGGCTGGGAACCCCTTCACTGTCCTCCCCCGAATCCCTTGAAAGAAACCTGGACAGGGCAAAGTGCTCCAGCTTTCTGTTCACCAAGAAATACAAATGCCAGCCTTGGAGGTGCCTTTCACCATCTCGCAAGCTCTCCAGAACTCATGGAACGTGGTGCCGCGCACTGGAGAGAAGGCAGGAAGATGAACCCGCCCACAGAAGGCCCACTGCCAGGGAAGCTCAGTCACCTTCGAAATGTCCACGGTATGTGTGCCAGTTACATAATCTGTTGTCAACTTGACACTATTGAGAGCGAAGGGGTGGAGTTTAGCCTTTCAAACAGGCCGCAGTGCGATGATCTCATATGGAGGCGCTAAGGCGATAAATAGCTCGCTGGAGGCTGGACACACACAATTCCTTGCAAGACATTCCTGCTGACAAGACACATGGAGCTATGCTGGAGCCCTGGAGCTGTAGGAGCCACATGGAGACCCACGCCAGTGCTGAGATGCTTCCAGCGACACAGGATCCCTAAGACTTTCCACCTTTTTGTGACCTTCCTACGCCGGGCATCATTTCATGTGCTGCGTGAGTCTGAAGAGGAATTTACAGACGGGTTCTGGACATATGGGGTAATATCAGACTTATGCACTTGATCTGGACTGGGCTGGGGTGTTTTCTTTATGTACAATTACTTTTTATATAAAGCCCTTTTCTTTTTTAAAATAATTTTATTGGGGGTTCATACAATTCTTATCACATCCATACATCCATCGATTGTATGCAAAGCGCATTTGTACATTTGTTGCCATCATCATTCTCAAAACATTTGCTTTCAACTTAAGCCCTTGGTATCAGCTTATTATTTCCCCCTTCCTGCTCACGCTCCCTTCCCTCAAGAATCCTTGATAATTTATAAATTATTATTATTTTCTCATAATGTACACTGTCTGGTCTCCCTTCACCCACTTCCCTGTTGTCCATATCCCAGGGAGGAGGTTATATATAGATCCTTATAAATGGTTCCCCCTTTCTATTCCACCTTCCCTCCACCCTCCTGGTATCGCTACTTATACCACTGGTCCTAAAGGAATCATCTGTCCTGGGTCCTCCATGTTTCCAGTTCCTATCTGTACCAGTGTACATCCCCTGGTCTAGCCAGATTTGTAAGGTAGAATTGAGATCACGATAGTGGGAGTGAGGAAGCATTTAAGAAATAGAGGAAAGTTGCATGTTTCTTTGTTGCTACACAGTAGCCTGACTGATTCCTCAACTCCCCGTGACCCTTCTGTAAGGGAATGTCGCTTCATCGACGGATGGACTTTGGGTCTCCAATCACTTACTCCCCATCACTTACGATGATATGATTTTCAGTTCTTTGATGCCTGATACGTGATCCCTTCAACACCTCATGGTCACACAGGCTGGTGTGTTACTTCCATATGGGCTTTGCTGCTTCTGAGTTAGATGGTTGCTTGTTTATCTTCAAGTCTTTTGACCCCCAGATTCTGTATCTTTTGATAGCTGGATACCATCAGCTTTCTTCACCACATTTGCTTATGCACACACTTGTCTTTGGCTATCATATCAGGAAGGGAGGCACGTAAAAATATGATTTTTTTGTTCTTTGATGCCTGATAACTGACCCCTTTGATACCTCGTGGTCATACAGGCTAGTGTGCTTCTTTCATATGGACTTTGTTGCCTCTGAGCTGGATGGCTGCTTGTTTACCTTCAAGCCATTAGGACCCCAGATGCTCTATCTTGTGATAGCCGGTCACCACCCGCTTTCTTCAACCCTTTGAAAGCCCTTTTCCTTACACGTGAGTGTCTATGAATTTGTTTCTCTAGTCTCCTGAGATAAGCACAGCGTGACTTACTTTGTTGTTGTTGTTGAGAAGATGCACCATAGAACAGCACAGTTCAATGGCCCTGGCTATGCCCTGTGAGTTCTGCAGCCATGTCCGCCCTCTTCTCTTGAGTCATTCCTCCTCCACAGACACGGACCCACTCCCCACTAGGTAAGCTTCCGATCTCATCTCTCCAGTGGCTGTGGCCCATGTGACCCCGCAGAGATACTTCTCAAAAGAGGCTCGTGTTAGGCGGGCTAAACGACAATGTGGTTTGAAGAAGACTTCAGGACATGTTTTTGGTGTAGGATCGAAAGACTAAGTCGGGGGTTTCGTCATTCCAGGGGATCATCCAGCTCCAATACTTGAGATAGTCAGGATTCCAGGAGAATTTGAAATTCTGGTCTGTGTCCCTCCCTCTTTTGATCTGGATTCTTCTACAGAATCGTGGGTCAACGTGTTCAGTAGATCATAGGTGGGCACCATCCAGTTCTTTGGGTCTTGTCACATTTGGCATCTGCTTATTTGAAGAATGCGAGGGAAAGAGCCAGAAATAGGAGGTGGGAAGGCATGTGTGGCTAACTGCCTCCAGGGTCTTATCTTTTTAACAGATCAGAACCATTCAGTTTCTGTCAGTGCTAGGCGTAGACTGAGAGCTATATAAAACGATGTCCCCAGCAATGCTACTTACAGTAGAGAGAAATTAGGAGCATGTGAACATTCAACAGAGAAGTAGGTAAATAAACCAGGGGGGCAGCCTTGAGAGGGGTGTTGCTTACGACGTAGCCACCGGCAATGACAGTCCCACACACATGGTAAAAGCAAATGCAACCTAGGAACTCAAGAGCGCCAGGTACCAGGTGACATGCGACTGTGCACTCAGGCCTCAGAGCACCCAGCAGGGCACACACATGATCCCACCTCACAGAGGGAGATTAAGGCGTGGACGGGCTTTCCACACTCAAGAGGATGGAGCTGGTAAGTAACAGGGTTGGGACTGAGACTGAACTCTACCCGAGGCCAGAGCCTAAGCTCCTTCACCATCACAGCCCTGCTCCACTGCTTGTCAAGACTACAGAGCTAAATTCAAAAGAAGCTGTGCATTAGCGTCAATACCAAATTGTAGACAACGTGTAATTCCCACTCCCTAAGAAGAAGCCTTTGTGTAAAAAGGCAGAGGACTTCATAGGAAGGATAGGATTATTTGGGAGACTTCCGTTACTTGCCTTTTGGACGGAATTTCTTCCAATGAGTACTATTCCTTTTAGATTATAATTTGAAAAGGCTGGTGCTCGTTTGCAAACCACCTAGAGGTTTTTGTGAGGGTGCAGGTCCTGAGCGCTGTGGGGAGGCTGTGCCTGGCTGAGTCAGGAAGAGGTATCTGAAAGCAGAGGCTGCAGGGTGGGTCCTGCCCACGTCCTGGTGCAGGTCTGCTGGGAAATTCTTCCGCAAGTCCCAAGGATCCTGAAAGACCGAGGCTTCTGACACTCCCCTGAGAGTACTAGGCTGGTCTGCGGGAAGGAGACTGGCAGTGGGGAAGGCCACCCACGGGGGAGCTGTGAGGAGGGTGGCCAGGCTGAGCCTGGACTCTTTTCAGGCGTGTGGGTCAACGGGGCGACTAGTTTCTCGCTAGCGTCTGCGAGGGCAGCTCACATATTTCTCATCCACCCTGGCTGGGCTATCGGGTGAGCAGGCTGCAGCAGAGACCCCCGAGACCTGCGGGTGCAGGTCGTCAACCGCCTCCTCGGTCAGGACCCTGCAGCCCACCGAGGTGGTACACCATGGGCACTCCAGGGCTCTCCGGGTGGCCACGTGGGGAGAGGATGGAAGTAACGTGCTCAGCGTCAGGAGGGCAGGGTGCATTCTCAGAAGGGCCCTGTGAGAATTGGGTTTTGTGTCCACTTGGCTGTGTGGCAGTTAAGGTCAAGTTGTCCCCTGTGATGTGACTCAGCAGGAATCTGAGTTAGAGTCAATCAATATGGCCCTTCTTGCCATAATTCCCTACATAGTAGTTTATAATCCTAAACTTTACACACCCGTGGTTGTAGTCTCATCTTGGAGGACGTTATCAGCTAATGGTCAGGATTCGGACCTGACCTTAGTAGAGGGTGTGAATCGAGCCATCCTGTTTCCTTGATGACATCTTCAAGGTTCCACCTCAGAGCAGGGCGTGAACCCGGCCACACTCATTGTTCCCTTGGATATAGGAATGGTGCCACAACACAATTCCATAGACATTCATCCCCACCCGATAGTGGGGCCTCTGCTTCCTGACAGCACTGGTGGAAGCAAGATGGCCCGGCCTTAACTTCTGGCTTCTAGCTCTGGACCCTGCACTTGGCTCACCCTGGCCTGAGCCTTGGATCTTGGACTGAACAGCACCTACCACCACATGGGGCAATGTCTCCAAGTTTCATCAGTTTCTGTGGGACTTTACAGTGATTTGTAGAACCCCAGGAGGTGAGGAAATATATAATCAAGGGAGAAATCAGGGTTGGGTGATTGGGGGGGGGGGGGGAAATGGAGCTGAAAAGCATCATGAAGAGTCAGACAAATTTGGATATCATTAATCTCCAGCTCCTTGGGACTAATTCGGTATTAATTCTTCTAAAAGAGACCATTAATGTAATTCAAGTCCCTCACAGGATTGAAGGCGGGTTCTCAGTCAGCTGTAAGAAGATGAGGGTGGAATACGACTCCCCGATCCAGGTCCCGGCCCCGATGAACTTCCTATAGAGGGTGGCTCTGGGGGGTCTGGTTGTTTGTGCTGGATCTGGCTCGTTCGCCTCCAGCCCTTCGGACGTGACCAACGACGGGCTTGCCACATTGCCTGCTGATTCTGGGAGCCACCAGCAGGCTGCCATCTCACTTGCTGAACCTGGCGGCACTCGTATGCCTCTCCAGTCACAAGCCTGACCAGCTCACCCCAGGCATCGGTGAGCACTGTGTGGGCCCCAGGGGGCCAAACCCTCATTGGTGAGAAGGACCTGGGCACACCACAGGGGCTGTCCCCGGCTCCCTCCGTAGAAAGAATGGGGCCCTCTCAAGTCGGATGATCTCAGTTGAAGGTCTAGCAAGTTCCATTTCCTTGCCGTGTGACCTGGGGCTTCTTGGCGACTTCGACTCGGTGTAGACCCAGGGAGGCATTGCTGACGGACGACTCCGCTGGGGTTCTCGACAGGTGCTCCCACGGCTCTGAGGATCATTGTGCCTGTCCTCGTGGCTAACATCTTCCCTCCCTCTCTCCACCCAGTCCTCTCACGGGCAGGTCAATGATGAAGCCCGGCAGCAGGCGTTGTGGAGCGTGGGCCCTCTCCAGGTACCACGTGAGCACAGACACGCAAACCTCTGTACCCATGCTCAGGCCTCGTCTCCTTCACGGGGTTTCTAGGGAGGGAAACTGGGGGGCGGGGGTGCAGGGGTGTCAAGGTCAGTGTGCTCTGGGCAAGTGACGGATTGAGTCCCTGACTGACAGTGCTGACCTCAGAGGGTCAGGGGGAGGACTCCACAACGTGTAGGCCAGTTAGGCCTGAGTAACCCTTTGCCATGGCCCAGGGCAGACCCCCTGGCAGCTTCTGCTTTGCTGCACTCCTATTTGGTTAGGAAAGGGTTTGCCCCCGGCCTACCATACACCCTGCCCCACTTGTCAATGGTAGTCATCACGAGCATATCTTCTTGCTCTTTTTCCCCCCATGCACCTTCTTATTTTTATGAACTGCTCTCTCATGGTGCTCCACTGCTGCTCTGCCCGTCGGTGTGTCCCTTTGTGCACGTGGACGGTTTGGGCCAGTGCCGCATCGAGCAAGTCCATCCGCGCCACTTTCCCAGGAGCAGGGTGTGCGCACGCCCTGCGTGGTTCTGAGTAATTTCACGGGATCTCAGACTTTCTCTTTTTAAACATCGCCTCAGGGGCCCTCCAGCCCCGTAGCATACAATCTGGCGGGTCTAGTAGACGGAGAAGAGTCGTACCATCGTGGCCGCCAACAGTGGTTGACCATCTCTTCCTCCTTGTGCTCGCTGTCGTGCGTGCAGATACATACTTTGCTGTCTGGGGCAAACTGTTTTCAAACTTCTTCATCATGTGATCGTGCACGTCATAGGCTGCGACCTGTCGGAAACCTAACTTGGTGGAACCACAGGGTCCAGGGGATCCACGCACAGTGGTCTGGAACGGAACCCTGGAACGGTCCCTCTGGGTAGCACCTGTACTCTCTCAACACAACGCGGTATTGCACTTCGTCTGTGCAGTGCATCTGGAAGTGGAAGAAATAGGCACCGGGAACATGTCTTCGGCAGCTTTCAGATGTGGGGTCGCATGATTGGCTGGCCATGGTCATCCAGTGACAGGAGACGGAGACACCAGATAGGGCGAGACTGCCTCAGCCAAGATTGCTCCGTGATAGCACGTGGCCTGGCTTTGATTTCTGGGCCCGTCTCTCAGGCAGTTAAGACTGCAGGCCCTTGCTTTCTGGCGAGACAGAATCGAGCCTATCGTAAAAAGTTTCATCTACGGCTCCCTGTGGCATCGAAACAAGTAATAATGAGTGTACCCCGAGGACGGTTTTGTCTGGATGAATTCAGATGGGGAAATAAACATTTCCCAGAGAAGAAAGAAGGACTAGATGAGTGGTAAAGTTGTAGAGGTTCTAAAGCAACAAACATTATTTCCCAAAGAAAGGTCTGTTGCAGAGGTCCAGTGAGAGACCGGCTTTCCAGGGACTTTCTTTCCGGGGTTCTGCCCCTCCTACCACAGGGTCAGGTTGTTGTTGTGCCCTGCTGGTGAGTCAGCCCCGGCCCAGAGCGACCCCAGGGACATGGGAGTGACACGCGGCCCGGCGCCACCTCACCATTGTCCGTACACTGCAGTGCCCGGCGTCCATCTATCTCACTGTGGTTCCCCCCTTAGTCGGTGGCCCTCCCCACCCAGGCTCCCCTTTCCCAAGGCCCCGTCTCTCCCGACAGCCTGTCTCCAACCCACCACCCAAAGTCTTGCCAGCCTGGCTTCTAGAGAGTATTCTGGCCCTGCTGCCTCCCACACAGGCGCACTGGGTCTTCTGGCAGCCCATGGCCCTTTCTGCCAGCACCATAATTCAAATTTAGAAGCACAAAGTGGGAAGGAGAAACTAAGGCGGTTGGGACCCATGGAGGGGCTTGGACCTCTTGTTGCTCATGTAAATAAGGTACACAGCACCCTTGTGGGGGTGGGGGCATGCAAATTAGGGATAGAAGACCCTCAGCAGGGGATTGGTTAGTTTTACCGTCCGCACTAGGTTTAAAACGACCATCCTAGGCATAGATGGTATGGGGTGTGTCCTTCAGACCCAGAGCTCCTGTGCCGAGAACTTATGAGACCCAGCAAGCAGAGTGACAACCTCAGAGATGGCGAGAAGCAGAAGCAGAGAAATGACATCAGAAGCAGCAGGAGACGGGCCTGGGTGGCATTCCTGGCCCATGGAGCATGGTGGCTGCAGGGGAAGGGTGGACACATGGACAAGACAAGCGGAATGCCTTTGAGTAAGAGGCTTGCTGGTGGATTGGGGTGTCCCCAGATATTGAAGAGCTTTATAGCTTAGTGCTTGTCTGAGCAAGCCAGGGGCCAAGAGGCCAAGTTCAGACAGCGGCCTGCCTGTGGTCCCGGCTGAGAAGAAGGTGTCCTGATCTAATAAATGGCTTAAGTCATTCCTGAACCTGAACACTTACTTGCCCCTTCCCTAATAAACGCCACAGCTGTGAGCCTGGACTGTGACTGTGGCAACGTATTCCTGAACCCAGTGGAGAAGCGGAGAGTGCCTTGGGCGGGATGGCTGATGGGGGAGGTAGGCAGGGCTTCCAGCTCATAAAAATCAGCCAGGGCTGATGAACTTGAATCCTCTCTGCTTGGGAAGTTCCATGAGGAAGTCAGACCTTGGATAGCTAACCCCTATCACCGCCTCTCTGACTGTGTCCTTCCCTGGAGACCCACCACCATTGGTTTCCTGCCTATTGGGGCCAGATTTCTCCATCGGGGCCATTCTGCCCCCAGGGGATAGTTGGCAATGGCTATGCACTTCAATGACTCAGTATATGCAATATATGCACACACACACACATACACACACACATACACACACACCATAGATCAGAATACTAATAGCTGTCAACCACTGTCGAATCCAAAAGAAGGCGAATGAACCCTTCTTTCAACCTCTCTGTTAAACTTTTCCAAAGAGTTGGGAAGGAGAAGCCCTCAAAATGACCCTCTCACACATGAGGCAACAGAAGTTCTGAAAGGCTGACATCTTGTAGCCAAGATCCCAACTTGGGCTGGGTTGAGAGCAAGGCCCGAGCTCTCTGGCGGTGTCTCCCCTCTGCTCCGGGTGCAGACGAGTCCAGGGTGTGAGAACACCCAGCTCACCTGGGGCCTTAAGGGCCATCACCGTGTGGCTGAGTGTCTCAGTGCACAGTCCATGGGGGTGGTGGGGGAGGATTCTGGGAAGACAAGGTCCTACCCTGAGCGGTTCCCTCTCAGGAAGGCACTTCAACCTGGACAGGCGTTAGTGCTGTTTGGGCTCCCGTCTTTTGCAAAACCCAAACAGAGAGCCTAAATCCTGGCTTGTACAGATTGCACTTCCTGTAGCCCACTGTGGTCATTAATCAGCTGTGACCTGCAGCCGCTGGAGATGGGAAGTGGCCCGGCGACCTTCTGCAGGAGACTGTACCCAGCACCCAGTGGGCAGGGCCAGGGGCACAGTCTCAGACCTTGTAGGTGGTAAGAAGAGCGCTCCATGGGGGAGCCTCGAAACCCTGCTCTCCCTCCCTCCCAAACAAACAGGGGAGGCTCTGGGGCAAGGGGGAGGCCACTAAGTATGGCTGCGGACTGCCGAGAGTGCTCGGCTCTCAGCCTCGGAGCTCGTGGAAGCTGCCTGTGGGGCTGGTCAGGGGGCCTCTGAAGAGGAGTGCGGAGGCTGCTTCCCACGCTGGGCAGGGTGTGACTGGCAGTGGGGGGCAGAGCCAAGATGGGGCCACAGGAGACGGGTGCGCGATCTTCCTGGTGGCCAGGGCGGGGTGGGTCACACTTTGGCTGGGGAACGGAGCTCTGTTCTTGGCCCGATTTCTGAAGCTTATACTCTCCCTACAGAGTGGGCAGGTGGCTCCAGCCTGCACCCGGTCCTAAGCCCTTAACTAAGGACTCACTGTCAGGATGGCCAGTCAAGTGAAGACATCCCCATTCCATGCCTCCTTCCTCCCGAAGCCCCATTTCCTTCCTGCCCTCTCCCCCCGCCCCCACTCTCCTGGGCCACAGTGTCAGTTTTCTCCTTAAAGACCTGCCACCCCTCGGGCCACCTGCTCCTCTGCACGCCAGCTCACAGGGCTTCAGACCTGGCCATCCCGCCCAACCCTAGTTCTTCCCCCAGCAGTGGCTTGCCTGGCTCCCTCCACAGGCGGGGAACATGGACTGTCACCTCAAGGCCATGGCAGAGGCACAATTCCACCTTAGTCCTCACAAAACTACCCAGGGATTCACTGGCCACCTCGGGCGACAGCAGAGCCCTGGCGCAGCTTGGCCACCCAGGGAGAGAAGGCGTGCCTCTGACCAAACCGAGCCTCTCGCTGCCTCCCCGTTGCTGGCCCCACAGGAACCGCTCTGGCGAGCACCAGTTCAGACCAAGGGGTGGTGGCGACTCCTGGTCTGCCTGGTTTTTCATCAGGAGAGACAGACATGTGCCGCCCTTCCTTCTGGCCAGGCCACGGGTCCCCACACACCCTCCCCGAGTGGTCCGAGGCCTCCTCATAACCCCCGGGCTTATCATCTTTACTCTCTGGGTGTAATTTAATAAGATCATCAATCCGGAGAATGGCGATTGCTGCCTCGGTTGCAAATTTCAGGCTCTTGCCTTTAACTGTGGTTGGTTCAAACACCCCTGCTTGCTTGTTGCCCCGAGGTTTTCCATTGACCAAGTCAAGACCGACCCACTTTAGATTTTTTACGTTCTGGGTTACTTGAGCCTCGTTGTGAAAAGCGCTTCACTTTGCGACCAAGTCTGCAGAGTCTTGGGCAGCGAGATCTTGCAAACTCTGCAACTGCGAGCTGTCCCCGAGACCTCCTGCTAGTTGCATCATGTTCAAGGTATAGGGACAGGGCCGCTTGGACAGCACGCCCACCTGGAAGCACAGACTTTGACTCCCAAACTCTCTTCACCACACAGAGAGCATCACGTAAAGAACCCTCCACCTCGTCACACAGGAAATCATTTGCCCCACGAGGGAAGCCTAGGGGAGGTGCTGCGGGGGCTGTGTGGCGGGGTCAGAGGTGAGCAGGGCTCAGTGGACTCGTGAACTAGTGCCGCCCGGAGGTGGGTGTCTGGGAGGGACTTGGGGGAGGGTGGGGTCCTGGGGGAGGGCAGCCGCACACAGTCCTGCCTTTGTCTGCTGGGTGCCTGCCTTGGATGGGATGTAGGGGCGCTCAGGCCCGGGAGGACAGGACCCCCTCCTGCAGACCTCCCTGAGAGTCTGAATGGCCACTCCCACACTCACACTGAAGAAGTGGGCTCTGTGAAGGGGTGGCCTGCCCCCACCCCACCCCCGACGGTGCTCCAACATCTGGGCCCCCCCCCCCCTTTATGCCTCAGGCTGCGTCATCTCTGTTCCCATGCAGTACCTTGGCGGTGTGGGCGCACACACGGGCCTCAATAAACAGCCTGGCAGCAGGCGACTGTAAGCCATAGGTCCAGGGGCCTGCCACTTTTCACTGAAGCTTATCACATTTGAAGGATGCCTGATGCCTCTCTCCTGGACCACGGCTTCAGGAATTTCCAGGACTGGTTTGTCTCTTGTCAGGCAGGGGCCACAGGAGAGGCCGTGGTGGCGGCAGCCCCAGGCTGCATGTGTCATTCCCACTCACAGGCGCTCTGGCTACCCCATGGCGGCAGAACCCAGCAGCTCGCCCAGTGGCCCATAGCCGTGTGCACTCCTCTGGGGTCCGGCCAAGCTTGGGGCTTTCGTGCAGGGCTGCTGCCATGGGAAAAGCAGCCAGTTCCAGCTCTTCCGCTCAGCTGCACTCAGCCAGGTGGTCCCAGGGCTGGGAGGGATTCTGAGTGGGATCCCCGGGCTGCCCTGCTTCCCACCAGGGTTTTCTGAGTGCCCCATGCCACACACTCAGGTTCCAGGTCCGACTCTGTGCCATTTCAGTCCTGGCTTGTCCCACTGAAGGAGGTTCTTATGTAGAACAGGGACCGGCAGTGACAAAGCGAACAAGCGGAGATGTCAGGGGACTAGACAGGGGTGGGATGAGCTAGCAGGTGGACAGAGGACTGTGAGGGTCACACCTGCTCTCCGCAAGTCCCCGCGCAAGACCAGGCATCCCAGAGACTCCCCCACACAGGTGGTCTTGGCCTTTCCTAACCCCACTGAGCAGTTGTCTCCTCATTGCAAGGCAAGCCTTGCCCAGCATTGGGATGGGGGGCGGAGGGGGGGGTGACGAGAGACCTCCAGGGTGCTCCCTATGGGAGCAGCAGAAGCACAGACTAGCCTGTCCCTGTCTTCATGGCTGGCTCCAGCACCAAGGAGGGGAAAGTCTGGCAGACTCCCCAGAAAAGGACGTGAGTGAGGGGTGTGAAGGAGGCCTGTGTGAGGCCCTGGAATCGTGTCCTACACTCCGACCCTGTACAGCCCAAGTCAGGGAGCAAAATGAACAGGGGGGATAGTCCTGAGCTGGGGGCCCCACACCTGGCTTGGGGGCATCGATGCATGCACCCCTGCCATCTTGTCCCGGGTGAGTCCCTGCCCGCTCCGAAATGAGACATGGAATGCTCACGGTGCCATCTCCTCTGGCTGAGTGGTTACTGTCCTTCACACATAAACTAGGTGCCCTGACACCAGGCTGCTCCGAGGACACGGACCCAGACATGCCAAGCTCGGCAGAGGCCTGGGTGACGTGTCCTTCTCTTCTCTTTGGGGGTTGTCAGAGGAGACAGCCAGCTCGCGGCAAGCAGCACCCACAGATCTCTGTCTCAGGGTCGGCCCGAGACCGCGGGCTGCTCCCCAAGGCACCCCGATCCGGATACATGTGCTAGATCATCTCTCGTCCACTTGAGTGTGGGGAGGGCATCTGGGAGCCGCACCCTTCTCTCTCAGCCTTCATCCTCCTGCTTGGGGGCCACCCAGGAAGCGGCTGCAGCCCTGCCCTGTTTCCATGGGCCTGGGAGCCACGTGACTTTGCACCCAGCGGCCTGTGACCTTCCTGCATTCGGCATCGTTGCATGTGAGTCTTCAGACGTACTTACTTGAGCTGGACTGG
>PVJH01043782.1:0-13427 GCA_004026705.1 Nesogale talazaci | reverse complement strand
CTGATCACAATGACGGACACATTAAAACACACACACATGGGCTGATCCTAGTGGCACAGTGGTTGAGTGCGGGATTGCAGCCCACTGGGTTGGTGGTTCAAATCCAGCACCAGCTCTCCAGGAGCAAGGCTGGGCCTCCCACTCCCACCAAAGGGCAGTGATGCCCAAAACAAACACACACACACGCACACACACACACACACACACACACGGTGGGTGGGGGGATGAATAATGGAAACATGGGTGAAGGGAGACATGGTATAGATGAAAGAATAATGGCATATAAGAAAATAATAATTTATAGTGTATGAGGGGTTCACGAGGGTGAGAGGGTGGGGAAGGGAAGGGAACAAGAACAGCTGATACCCAGGCTCAAGCAGATGGAATGTGCAAAAGCGGTAACGGCAACCTATGGACAAACGGGCTTGAGACAACTGATGTACGAATTGTTCTAAGAGGTGTGAGAACCCCAATAAAAAGACTCATTACTTAAAAAAGGGGGAGGGTTTGTGGTGTGGCCATGGGCCAAGGCTGTGAGTGACTTTGCTGTCATGCAGAGCAGTTGTTGCAGCTGCAGTGAGGTCACAATTTGGCACCCTATCATTGGATCTCTCTTGTGATCTTTTTAATTGGTTCTAGTTTTAGTATTTTCTTTTTTTTATATAATTTTAGTGGGGGCTCTTACAGCTACTACAACATTCAGTACATCATTTGTATCAAGCACATTTGCACACATGCTGCCACATACATTTCCAAACATTTTCCACTTGAGCCCTTGGTACAAGCTCCTCTTTAAAAAAAAAAAAGCTCCTCTTTCCCCTCCCCCCCCCTTTTTTTATGAATCATTTTATTGGGGGCCCATACAACTCCCATCACAATACATACCATCAATTGTATGCAGGCCACATTTACACACCCATTGCCATCATCACTCTCAAAATATCCTCCCTCCCTCCAGGCCCCCAGTATCTGCTCCCTATATTACCCTTCCTCCCCCCTCACCCTTAGTAATTTACAAATTGTTATTTTTTCATACTGTAAACTATACAATGTGTCCCAACACTCGCTTCCCTGTTGTCTGTGTCCCAGAAACGAAGCTACATGTAGATCCCTGAAGTTGGCTCTCCCTTTCTATTCCTCCATCCCTCCACCCTCCTGGTATCACCACTCCTATTACTAGTCTTGATGGATTATCTATCCTAAGTTTCCCATGTTTCCAATTTCACTGTATATCTCCTGGTCTAGCTGGATTTATGAGGTAGAATTGGGGTCATGATTAGTGGGTGGGAGGCAGCATGGGAACTAGAGGAAGGTTGCATATTTCATTGCTACTACCCTGTATCTTAACTGACTCATCTCCTCCTTGTAACCCCTCTGCAAGAGGCTGTCACCTCACCTATTGATGGGCTTTGGGTCCCCAATCTGTACTCCCCCTCATTGATAATAATGTAATTTTAGCTCATTGATGCCTGACACCAGATCCCTTCACCACCTCATGATCACAGGCGGGTGTGCTTCTTCCGTGTGGGCTTTATTGCTTCTGAGCTGAATGGCCGCTTGTTTACTCAAGCCTTTAAGACCCCAGACGCTCTAACTTTTGGTAGCCGGGCACCATCAGCTTTCTTCACTATGTTAGTTTATGCACATATTTGTCCTCAGCAATCATATCAGGAAAGTGAGTACGCAATGTTATGCTTTTTAGTTCTTGAAACCTGATATCTAATCCCTTTGACACCTCACGATTCCACAAGCTAGTGTGATTCTTCCATGTGGGTTTTGTTGCTTCTGAGCTAGATGGCTGCTTGTTTACTTTCAAATCTTTAAGACCCCAGACGCTCCATCTTTTGATAGCCGGGCACCATCAGCTTTTTCGCCACCTTTGCTTTTGCACACCTTTGTCTTCAGTGGGATGGTGAGCATGTCAGAATGGAGAGCATCTTGGAATGCCAATTTAATAGAACAAAGTGTTCTTGAACTGAGGAGATACTTGAGTGGAGGTCCAATGCCCATCTGTTGTCCTACTACTAATTCTATAAGTATACACGTTAATCTCTTTCCCCATCCTCACTTATAAATATATGCCCCTATGTATATACCTGTATTTGAACCTCTATAAATGCCCATTATCCCCCAGTTCCTTCCTCTATTTCCATTTGCTTCCCTCTTGTCCCACTATCATGCTCAGTCTCCATTTGGGTTTCAGTATTTTCTCTCTAGTATTTTCTTTTTTAAAATTGAGGTTATCTGTTTTACTTTGTTATTGCTCTTAGCTTGGTGGGTTTTTTCCCCCTAATTGTTCTCTGTATACGGAATCCAGAAGGTAAATCTACAGAGACAGTAACTGGATTAATGGTCCCTTGGGTGTCTGTCAGGGGAGGTTGGGAAGAAATGGGGAGCTAGTAATGATGAGGACAAGAAGCAAGAAAATGCTCTAAAACAGATAGTGGTGATGATTGAACAATTCTTTTTTATGTGACTGAATATTGAATTGTGTAATAAGGGAACTATATGTTAATAAAAATGTCTAGAGGCTGAGCCCTGGTGGCGTAACTGGTTGAGTGCAGGACTGCGGCCCGCAGGCTTGGTGGTTCAAATCCAGCGGTGGCTCTCAGGAGCAGCACTGGGTAGCTACCATGACCACCAAAGGGCAGTGATGCCCCCCAAAAAAAAACAAAAACAAAAGTGTCTGTAAAATTGGGGGGTAGAGGACAGGGGTTGGAGGGGAAGGTATGTGGAACTATATGTATTACCCGTTCTGTTATTCTATACATCCAGAACTATAGTTTTAAAAAAATCTATTAATTATCTTTTTAAAACTGCAACACTGTTTCCTCCTGACGTGGAGTTAGTGGTCAAGGGTGAGGAGCAGTCCATAAGGGGCTTAAGCAAAGACCAGGGGAAGACAGCCTTGACAAAGCACATAGGACCACTGATAATGAGTCTGAACTTCGGCTTCCCAGAACTACATGCTAGTACACTTTAAGGGACTTTCCAAGAGGACTTTGACCCAGCGGCCTAGTGTGTTATGCTCACCCTAACTGGCAATTCAAACACACCAGCCCTTCCAGGAGAGAAAGATGGGGTTGTCCACCCCCGGAAAGATTGACAGCCTCAGAAACCCACAGGGTCCTGCTCCTCTGTCCCAGAAGGGCCGTGCATGAGTCTGACTCTGCCGGTGGCAGGGTTTGGGGTTGTTTTTAACTGCTGGAATGCATGAACCAACCCCTGTGCCAGTACAACCCTTTTCTCTACTCAGAGATGGGCGGTTCTTTCACGTGTCTTGTAACCTGGGGCTGGGGGCTCCTGGTGCTCCCACTGTTCCGTCCCAAGGCCACTGCTCTCGCACCAAGGGCAGCCTCTGCTCAACCCTCCGCCAGCCACAGCAGACTCAACTCAGTCGGGCTACTTGAACCCTGAGCCACCTGTCCATCGGTTAGAGTTGTGGACAGAGAATTCCCCGAGGATGCCCACATCCAAATTCCGGATTCTAGACCTCAGCGGTCTGCTTCTAGGCACTCCTGTTGGTAGCAGAGGAGAGTGATGGACAGTGAATACAATTGCCATGCAATTGCCAGAGCCATGAACTGCAGTCAGGAGGGAAGGGGCAGAAGAGGCTATGTTGCCCAGAGAAAGGTAAATGAGAAGGCGGCCTGTGGCGGTCATGTGCTTATGTTAATTTTATGATTGAGATGTAGGGGTGGAGTCTAGCCTGTTAATCTGCAGATAGCCATTGAGTAGCCATTGAGGCCTCCGTGTGGCCATGGCTTTCTCCTGAGACTTCTGGGAAATCTCCGTGATATTTCCTTCATGGAGATAAGAAGCTATTTCCCCAGGTGTTGGTAGTGCATCATAGAGACAATGAATTATGGACAAGATGGCAGGGTCCAAGGAGCTGCAGGAGCCGGAGGAGAAGCCACAGGAGCCGGAGGAGAAGCCACACGGCCTTAGCCTGATGGAACCAGATCTCTGAAGCTGGAGAAGCCACGTGGAGACCCCTGTCAGTGATGAGTTGCTTCTGCCACCACTGGATGCTGTTGATGGACCCTGAGCTCTGGAAGCAAAGAGCCATGGGAGACCCCTGCTGGCACCGGGACTCTGCACCCACTGACCTGTCAACTTCATGAGTCAGAAAGAGATTTTATAGACTGATATTAGGCATATGGGCTAATATAAGACTTCTGACTTGGAACTGGACTGGGCTGGGATGCTTTCTCAATGTTCCATTCTTCTTATATATAAATTTTTTCCTTATATCCATATGCATGTCTATGAATTTGTTTCTCTAGTCTACCTGGACTAATACACAGCCTCATCCCGGCGCCTCATGGCTTCCCAACTACAACTTGGGCAAGGAATCCCTTTCGTGGAATCTCTTTTGTCTACAGAGTCAGTTCTTTTCAACCCAGAGTCCAACTGGAACAGAAGCCTTTGCCCTGAGCCTGCACTGTAAACTGACTGCCCTGAGAGAATTTCCCATCCTAATTGACTATGGTCAGACTTCACTTCCTGGGAATGGATCAGGGCATTTGGAAGAAGTTGATGGACCACAAGCGCGATTATGAGAACACGCTGCCTTACGGCACCCTAATAATGGCATCAACCAAGTGAAAATTGTTCACAGCTGTCAGGATGTAAGTGCTCAAGTGTATGTTAACCGTGGGGCCTGCGTGATACATTTTAAATGAGATGGAAAGACTTCCCACTCCCACCAGAGGGCAATGATGTCCCCACCAAAAAAAAAAAGAAAAGGAGGGAGGAAAAAAAGGGAGGAACTAGGCTGAGCCCCGGTGGCGTAGTGGTTGTGCACGGGACTGAGGCCCACTGGGATGGAGGTTCAATTCCGGCTCCCAGGAGCAAAGGCTGGGCCTCCTACTCCCACCACCTGAGGGCAGTGATGCCTAAAAAAAAAAAAATTAAAAATAAATAAATAAAAGGGAGGAACTGATACAAAGGGCTCACATAGAAAAGAACGGTTTTGAAAATGATGATGGCAACAAATGTACAAATGTGCTTGATACGATGGATGGATGGATGAATTGTGATGAGTTGTATGAGCCCCCAATAAAATGACTTTTTACAGTGGTGCCCCCCCAAAAATGATTTTTTTAAAAATAATAAATGAGATGAAACAATATGAGAAATAACAAAAATAAAAATCATTTGCCAACGGCAGTGAAGTTTCACTTGGTGTGGCTCTCCTACCCATAATCTTTGTAACTCCCACCACAGGAGTGCTAGAGAGGATGCCCAATTCTGTCATTCTGCCGCCGGGGATAAGAAAGCTAGCCAGAAGCAGGATGAGAGAGAACTCCACAACCAGTAGAAAGAAAAGTCTTGCTTGTCCCGTCAAGTGGCTGCAGCAGCGAGCAGGCAGGGGCAGCTAGGGCGCAGCAGAGGCCAGAGACACAGTAGCAGTCTCTCTGGCTCAAGAGGGCTGTGTCTCTGAGCAGGAGACTGGCTTGCACAGTGGGGTTGCCCTTTCGGCCTTTTCAATGCTAACGGAGCTTTGTAACATTTGCCCCAGCAGGGCAGGAGCCAAGTCACCGCATGACTAAGAGGATAAAGGCCAGAGAGGGAGAAAGGTCAATGCCCACTGGTGTAGCTGCAAAGAGGCACTTGCAGACAACGGATGGGTTTCTTAATGCTTTCAGACCCTGACTTGATATAACCCGTTAAGGTCTAATAAGCCCCCACAACGGTGAGTTGTACTGTGTGGCTATTACAAGAGATTAAATTACTGCACGCAGCAGAGAAGTAGAGAGGGTCGGTATGAGAACAGGAAGGTACGAAGGAAGTTAGAGGATGGAGGCACGTCGGAGTTCTGTCTCATCAGACTCATCCTTGGGCAGATTGGGAGCTGGGTCCTTCTAAGGACGGCAGAAGTTAGACAAGGCCTTGGTGCCATTTCATCATCAACCCTGTGACAACACTCTGGTTCTTACCATATAAGGGTCCACAGAGAGATACAGAGTTTTCACTTGTACTTGGCCTTCAGTGATAGAACCTGGTAACTTGAATTCTTCCACGCGGAAATTCTCTGCCACTGGATTACCATTTTTTCCTTAAAAATTAAGTAAAAATATCAAACAAAATAAACTTTCTCGTGTAAGTCTTTATTATTCCTTAAAGTTTCACTCTAGAATTCAGAGCACTCTCTTTCAAAACAGGCATGAGTAAATCTTGTTTGTTTTATTATTTTTTTTTTTTTGGGGGGGGGGCATCACTGCACTCTGGTGGTCGTGGGAGCTACCCAGCCTTGCTGCTGCTGGATTTGAACTGCCAAGCCAGTGGGCCGCAGTCCTGCACTCAACCACTACGCCACCGGGGCTCAGCCTGAGTAAATCTTTATTATTTTGTAATTTCTCTGTAACTGTAGAAATGAATTTTGCATAAATCCTTGGTGCAATTGCAACTTCTCTTGATTATTTTATTTTCCCAAGGGGTTCCTTTAGAATATTGCTGTCAACCTCAACTTTCTTATTTAAAAAGATTACAGGTAAATAACTTTCTCCATCTTTTTTCCCCGCTTTGGGCATGAAGTGGGGAGTAGGAACCTGATGGGAGTAGGAACCCGAGGCTGAGCCCTGGTGGCGCAGTGGTTGTGCGTAGGACTGCGGCCCACTGGGATGGAGGTTCAATTCCAGTTCACAGGAGCAAAGGCTGGGCCTCCTACTCCCACCACCAGAGGGCAGTGATGCTTAAAAAAACTTAAAAAAAAAAAAAAAAGGAACCTGAGTCTTGCTCCTGGAAAGTTGCTGCTGGATTTGAACCATCAGCCCTGTGGGCCGTAGTCTCGCACACAACCACTAAGCCACCAGGGCTCAGTGCCCCCTTGTCCATCATTTTTTTTGGAGAGGGGGGGCATCACTGCTCTCTGGTGGTGGAAGTAGGAGGCCCAACCCCACTGCTGGAATTGAACCTCCTTCCCAGTGGGCCGCAGTCCCACGCACAACCACTACGCCACCGGGGCTCAGCCCCCCTTCTCCATCTTATAGGAGGATTTAGGAAAGTGAAAAATCATAGATGGCTTTTTATTTAATTATGAATTTTAAAATTTACAAGGTAGCAGAATGATCACATCAACCAGAATAAACAGTTAAGCAAACTTCCCTCCTCAGTTTGAGAAGCAGGCAGAAATGTAAAAAGTAAATCCTGAGGAAAGGTGGTTTGAATTCTCAGAGAATTCAGGTTTCTGAATTCCATGGAAATGGAGGTGGCCCACTCAAGCTATTGCCAAGACGATTTTTGAACCCTGGACCTTGAAAATATGGTTTCTTAAGAATCACCAGAGGGCTGAGCCCTGGTGGCATAGTGGTTGTGCGCAGGACTGCGGCCCACTGGGACGGAGGTTCAATTCCAGCAGTGGGGCTGGGCCTCCTACTCCCACCACCAGAGAGCGGTGATGTCCCCCAAAAAAGAAACACCAGTGTGTCAAAAGTCAAAGACTAGTTTGCCTTGGATATAATGCTCTTTAAAGAATTATGTAGAAGGCTGAGCCCTGGTAGCGTAGTGGTTGAGTGTGGGACTGCGGCTGACTTGCTTGGAGGTTCAAACCCAGAGCAGCAAGGCTGGGCCTCCCACTCCTACCAGAGGGCAGTGATGTCTAAATAAAAAAAATTAAAAAAAAGAATTATGAGCCCCGGTGGCGTAGTGGTTGTGTGCGGCCCACTGGCTTGGCAGTTCAAATCTAGCAGCAGCTCTCCAGGAGTAAGGTTGGGGCTCCTACTCCCACCAGGGGGTAGTGATGCCCACAAAAAAAAAAAAAGAAAAGAAGAATGTACAATGAAAATGTCATCACTAAACGTGCATGCTTCTTCAGTCAGGTGCAAGAGCAGCGTTCATTGTCAGGGAGTAGTCCCATGTCTGAGGTGGGAGCAGAATGCAATGCTTGGCACCCAAACCCTCACCTTATCAAAACTGAGGTTCAGAACAGTTTAGTGATCTCCTAGGTCCCAAAACCTGGGTCAGCAGCAAGACCAAGGCTGCAACCCAGCAATGGACTCTCACCTTTCAGAAGACTTATGGCCTTACACTTCTAATACCTCGGTTAGAGGTCAGCGAGCCTAAGTCAGTTCTTTTTATAGGAAGTAGAAGACTTTAAGCATCAATGACATCTAATATAAAGAAACAACAAATGCTGTATATTTAAAAGTTTTAATTACTCCAGAATGCCTATTATGACTTCAACAAATAACTTTGACCATCATGTAAAGAACAGTACTACCTTGTTTAAAGAGATTTCTTATCATTTCTCTACTAGTCCAACTACTTCAATTTACCAGAGCAACATTATCTTATTTTATACTCTCCATTGGCATCAGTGATCATCAGAGTATCAGTGTTTAGTCATCAATGACAAATACATACCAGGTCGGGAATTCAACACCACTCTTTGTACCATCATGGCTTTACTTGCGAAGTAGTCTCACAGGCTTTCTGTACAGAATAGTTCCTATAAATTGGGGGAAATTGAATCACAATCAAGTACTAAAATATACAGCCATTTTAAAATGAAAAAGAACCATATCTTAGCTTCCAAGTGAAGAAAGGATAGATCACTTTTAAGACCCAAAGAAGACATACTGTTCCACCAAAGTTTGTCTCCAGAAGCAGATATTTGAAGCAAGACTAGTCGAACTGCCTGGATAATATAATCAAGTCAACAGAAGATTATCTGGGGCAAATGTTCTTTGGCCTCAGATAATTCAGGCTCATTCATCTTCACATACTTATAATTAAGTGTCCTATTGTGGTTTGATCAAAGGGAAACAATGTCATCTATTCCTCCAGAGCTGGCCAACTGATATAATCATAATCGTAATGGCAAAATAAAAATGCTCACTCTGTTCACTATTTCCTCCCAAACAGGGCTCTTGCATTATAGCTATACAGTGATGTCCAACTCTCCTGCGGGGATTTTCTCCTACAAGAGGGAACTTCTGCTCCTAAGAACTAAATGTCTCGGGCTGAGCCCCGGTGGCGTAGTGGTTGAGTGCGGGACTGCGGCCCACTGGCTTGGCGGTTCAAATCCAGCAGCAGCAAGGCTGGGTAGTTCCCACAACCACCAGAGGGCAGTGATGCCCCCTGCCCCCCAAAAAACAGAACTAAGTCTGAGATTAACATCATTCAATAAAATAGAATGAAGAACATGGAAATACATCCGATTTGCTTCCTTACTCTTTGTCATCTGTCACATATATTTATAACCTCATAGGTATGACAGAGATGGCTACTTTCCCCCAGGATCCCCACCTCTCTAGACACACTGTGGACAGCTGCCATGGTCGGCTCTGGCTCACGGTGACCCTGTGGACACAGGCAAAATGCTGCCAGGTCCTGTGCACCTGCAAGATTGCCCATTTGCTGCCCTGTATTTTGAAAAGACTTCCAACCTAGAGGGCTCTTCTTCCAGCACTCTACTGCACGAATTTGTTGTGGGCCAGGGTTTTCATTAGTTATGTTTCCAAAAATAGATCTCCAGGCCGTTCTTCCTAGTCTTAGTTTGGAAGCACTCCAAAGTCTGTCCACCATGAATGACTTTACTGGTATTTGAAAGAATAGCATCACAGTATCATGCAAGGGACCACATTAGGAAAAAACTGACAGATTGGTGATGACCGGACTAAATTCTTTTTTTTTTTTTTTGGGGGGGGGGCATTACTGCTGTCCGGTGGTGGGAGTAGGAGGCCCAGCCCCACTGCTGGAATCGAACCTCCGTCCCAGTGGGCCGCAGTCCCGCGCACAACCACTATGCCACCGGGGCTCAGCCGGACCGGACTAAATTCTTATAGCCAGAGGTAAATGCTGGCTTCCCTATAAATACAATTTTAGGTATGCTGTTTCACTCAAAAGACTCAACTATGCTTCTCCGATAAGAGATTATTTAAAATACAAACACCTGGTCACACCTGTTGCTGTCATTGGGTGCCACAGGGTAAGTTCCAACCCATTGCAGCCCTACGCACAACTGAAAGAAACACTGCTGGGGCGTGTGCCATCTCACGGTTGCTCCTATCCCTGAGTCCACTGTTGCAGTCACTGTGCCAATCCAGGCCCTCAAGGTGTCCTGCTCCAGGGACTGGTCTTTCTTGGCAACATGACCAAGGTATGTAAAACAAAGTCTTTGGTTCCCACAACCACCAGAGGCAGTGATGCCCAAAAATAAAAAAATAAAACAAAACAAAACAAAAAGCAAAGTCTTGTCATCCTTGACTCTAGAGCAGCGGTTCTCAACCTATGGGTCACAATCCCTTGGGGGGGTCAAACGACCCTTTCACGGGGTCGCCTGATTCATAACAGTAGTGAAATGACAATGATGAAGTAGCAATGAAAAGAATTTTAAGATTTTGGCTGCCACCACATGAACTGTGTCTCTGCATTAGGAAGGTTGAGAACTACTGCTTTCAGAGGTACTCTGGTCATACTTCTTGCCAGGCAGACTTGTTTGAACTTTTGGCCATCTGTGGTACTATGAATATTCTTCACCAGCACCACAATTCAAATGCATTGACAGGCGGGGATACTCACCACTATACTAACAAGGAAAGAGCTTAACTCAAATGCATTGAATGTCCATCTTTCACATGCATGTGAGGCACAAGAAGTGAGTCCTCAGAGTAACATCCTTCTTAACACTTAAAAAAATTCTTCTGCGGCTGAGTCCTGGTGGCCTAGTGGTTGTGTGTGGGACTGTGGCCCACGGATTGACAGTTCAAATCCAGCAGCAGCTCTCCAGGAACAAGGCTGGGCTTCTTACTCCCACCAGGGCAGTGATGCCACACACACACACACACACACACACACACACACAAAGTTAAAAAATTCTTCTGCAGATTTACTGTATTTGTCGAACCATAAGAAGCAGTTTTTTCCCCCAAAGTCGGGAAAAATGAGGGTACATCTTATGGTCTGAAAGTGTGGTACCTCAGAACATTTATGATCCCATGCGTCCAGTTACTGCCCGCTGCTATTTGCCTGCTGTGGATTGCTGTGTGTTTCAGAAGTCCTGCCTCCTGGAGTCTCAATGTCAGTCAGGTCACATGATGGGTACAGCACCAACTTTCTCTCATTTGTTAATGAAAGTGATGGCGGTTGTTAACACCACTGCTGAGCTTACCCTGTTAAATATTACCGTATTTTGATTTATTTTAATAAATAGTATACTGGTACTATTTGCTTTTTTTATTTTATTCTGTATTTAGGCATCACTACTCTCCGGCGGTGGGAGTAGGAGGCCCAGCCCCACTGCTGGAATTGAAACCTCCGTCCCAGTGGGCCCGCAATCCCACGCACAACCACTACGCCTCCGGGCCTCAGCCCATATACTGGTACTATTTGGTTCAGAATATTTTTCTTGTTTCCCTGCTCTAAAAACTGGGTGCATCTTATGGCATGAAAAATACGGTACCTAAGACAATGGATGTCATCTCCTGACTGCTGCTTCCATGAACATTGTCATAGCTAATAGAATTAATATTTAACACCTTAGTATCTGTGGCAGTCATCTAATTTGGTGCTAATTTGAGGATTAAGAGTGTAGGGGTGGGGGCTGAGCCCCGGTGGCGTAGTGGTTGTGCGCGGGACTGCGGCCCACTGGGATGGAGGTTCGATTCCAGCTCCACGGAGCAAAGGCTGGGCCTCCTACTCCCACCACCTGAGGACAGTGATGCCTTAAAAAAAAAATTTTTTTTTTAATTAAAAAAAAAAAAAAAAGAGTGTAGGGGTGGGGCTGAGCCCCGGTGGTGTAGTGGTTGTGTGCGGGACTGCGGCCCACTGGGACGGAGGTTCAATTCCAGCAGTGGGGCTGGGCCTCCTACTCCCACCACCGGAGAGCAGTGATGCCCCCCCCCCAAAAAAAAAAAGAGTGTAGGGGTGGAGTCTAGCCTGTCAATCTGGAGATAGCCAATGAGAGCTCGGTGTGGGCATGGCTTTCTCCTGAGAATTCTGGGAAATCCGGCCGTATTTCCCCAATTCTCTGCTCACTTGCTTGGAGACTCTTGACTGAAAAGACATCGCTGAGGAGAAGCCACATGGCTCTACCCTGATGCTATCAGACCTTTGAACCTAGAGAAACCAGAGAGACCTCTGCCAGCGTGGAGATGCTCTCAACACCCCTGGACCCAAAGACTTTCTACCCACTGGCTTGTGAGCGTCCTGCATGTGGCTTCCCTGCATGTGTCCCGTGAGTCTGAAGAGGGCTTTATGGATTGGTCTCGGATATATGGGCTAGTATCAGACGTATGACCTTGGACTGGACTGAGTTGGGATGTTTTTTCAAAGTACCATTACCCTTTGTATAAGACTTTCTTATGTACATATGAGCATCTCCATGAATGTTTTCCTAGTCTACCCGGACTAGCACAGCACCCAATGTTCTCATTAGGTGCTGCCAAGGCAGGTCCACCTCAAAAAGAGACTTGAAGCACAACAAATGAAACAGGCCCTTCCTGCGCCAATGGGCCCATCCATCTTATGGGTGAAAGCTGGCATGTGGTAGACCGGAAACCAAACCTGCTGTCCCCTCAAGGAAGCCTCATGTTTTCAGAGTACAACTCTGTTCTGAGGATTTTCGAAGGCTGTGGAAATGATGCGACCGGCCGCAGGAAGGAGTGACAGCCTCACCTCATGGGAATTCAGTACATACTACTTCAAGAGGGGAGAGAAACAGCTACATTTTGCACTGAGGAGATGGGCTCCCTATCACAGAATATCTTTTTTCACTATAGTCAGTGACTTAACCTAAATTTCAAGTGTTTGTATAGAGTGACTTCTCTTGCATCAATCTTGATATTAAACAGTTACATCTACATACAGAAGAGGAGGAGAAGGTAGAAGTTCAGCCCTATGATTCCCATAAGTCAGTCAGTAAATACTGAAAGAATGGACCGAGTTGTTTATTTGGATATATGATAAAAAATCTGGTTTGGGGGCTGAGCCCCGGTGGCATAGTGGTTGTGCGCGGGACTGCGGCCCACTGGGATGGAGGTTCGATTCTGGCTCCCAGGAGCAAAGGCTGGGCCTCCTCCCACCACCAGGGCAGTGATGCCTTAAAAAAAAAAAAAAAAAAATCTGGTTTGAAGTAAGACAATCTTATTAACTGTAAACTTACAAACTGGCCACCAGATTTTTCAAGACAGTTTTTACTGCGGGACAAATAGGTAAAAATCCCACTGCTACAATATTGCATTGAGATTCTAAAAGAACCTGCAGAGAAATCTAGGCAGTAGATAATTTGTTCCCAGTTGTTTTTTGTTGTTTTTTCTCTACCCCACCCCCACTTCCGTTACTGCCCTGGTGGGAGAAGGAAGCCCAGCCTTGCTCAGGGAGAGCTGCTGCTGGATGTGAACCGTCAACCTTGTGGGCTGCAGCCCCGCACACAACTACTGGCCACCAGGGCTCAGCTAACAGTCTTAATGTAACAACAATAA
>PVJH01043781.1:0-13401 GCA_004026705.1 Nesogale talazaci | reverse complement strand
TTGAGGGATGGTGGGAAGGAGAGAGCAGGGGACGAGGGGAAGGGATGGAAAAGCCGATACTAGAGGCTCAAGGGAAAAGGCGGATGATTGGAGAATAATAATAGCAGTGGACATGTGAAGGTGCCTGGCACTGTATGTTTATTTTTGTATTGTGAAAAACAATGTACGAGCTCCCAATAAAAAGATTTAATTAAAAAAAAGACATCAGGTAATATTTCTGTACAAAAAAATATTGTCTGCTTGATAACAGTTTCAGAGGAGGAGAAATAGAAAACACTGCACTTTAGGGTGACAGAATTGCAGGGATATTACCATTTTTAGAAATGTGGTGCCATGAGAATATTTTTTACCCATTAGCATACTATTTATTATGTTCTAATTTACCTACTAATATCTTATTTTAAAATCAGGAGCACAGAGAGTAGTTAAGAGAGTCTGCTGCTTAACACCATCAGCTGGGTGCTGCAGAGAAAGGCAGTGCTTCAGTTTCCTTGTTATAAACTGACGTTGCTAAGTGTATCTATGCCAGGGTGGTGGTGGTAAGAGGATCAAGTTAACCAACTCCTGTAAAGCACTTAGAAAAGTACCTGGCAAACCGTAGGCATTCTACAAGTGGTTAATACTACTTACTAAACACATCGAATAAATATATAAAAGTAGATGACAATGTAGGAGGGGACTTCCTGGGTGTGACTTTTGATGCACTAAAACTATGAGGCGTTGGATCCGCCCCCTGAAGAATTGAAAGCTGCAGGTCAACAGAAATTTTGGACAGAAGTTTGAAATCGTAACTAAGGCACTAGAGAAGCTACGGAAGTGCCTGCAGTACTTAGCAAGCTCTGGCGGTTGGCAAGGGTCAGGGAATAATAGGCTTATGGCTCATGGTAACCAAGACTCCTTTGTAAGCCACTTATACCCAGGAATGGCCACATCCAGAGTTAATTATCCGAAGAGGCCTTTGCAGTGAAGCCCGTTGGATTTTACTCTGAGACAATGAGCCCGGAAAATGATTGCAAGTAAAGGTCCTTAACCGTCAAGCAGCACTCAGAGGATTTCAAGACATTCTTTCCATATAATCCCACTGCTATTTTAAACACTTTTTCCCGTAGTCTATTTCAAGAAACAAAAATGTCACGGAAAAGGGAATGAGAACATATGACATTTTTCCTGGCTTGACCTTTGTCTAGGTCTTTTGGGGGCAAAGGGAACCCTTTCTTCACTTTCTGAAAGCCTTATCAGCTAGGGTTTCTGGAGGGAAGCAAAAGGGTTGTAGCAGAGCAGGGTTTGTGCATGTCTGCTTCTATCAGAAGCTGCCTATTATCATGCTAGGTGCACTCCTCTCATGCTTCCCAGCTGGGACACCCAACGGAAAGCAGCACAAGACAAATTGCACTGACAAATTGCGGTCAAGGATAAGAACGTATTGGTAGAAAGGCAAAAATACAAAGGATGTGTCAGAGATGGCCCCCTCAATGCTCACAAAGTCAGGAAAGACATTTCTGCCATGGGACAACTTAGATCTTTGCCCCCAGTACTCATTCAGATCTTGTCTAGGGGGAGGACAATTGATACGAGGTGGTGTAGGGAATGCAAGGGTGGGGGAGGGGAGGTGGGAGGGAAGGGGGTCTTGAGGGTTGAGCAGTGTGGCAGTCATGTACTCATGTCAATTTCAGGATTGGGAGTGTAGGGGTGGACTCTAGCCTGTCAATCTGGAGATAGCAAATGAGATCTCTGTGTGGGCATGGCTTTCTCTGAGAATTCTGGGAAATCTCGCCATATTTCCCCCATGGAAGAGAGAGACTATTGACTCAGTTGCTTGGAAAACTCTACTGACAAGACAAGATGGCAGCATGCTGATAGGTCTTGAGTCCTGAAAGAGCTGGAGGAGAAGCCACATGGGCTTACCCTGATGGAACCAGACCTCTACGGCTGGAGAAGCCATGTGGAGACTCCTGCCAGTGCTGAGATGCTTGGGATGGCACGGGGAGACCCCTGCTAGAGCTCAGATGCTTCTACTGCCACTGGATACACAAGACTCTGTACCCGCTGGCCTGTGATTATCTTGGTGTCATTGTATGTGCTTTGTGAGTCTAAAGAAAACTTATGGATTGGTATCAGACATATGGACTAATATTGGATTTATGGACCTGGACTGGGTTGGGATGTTTCCTCAATGTTCCATTCCTCTTGTATATAAACCTCTTCCATATTTGCATATGCAAGTTTATAAGTTTGTTTCTCTAGTCCACCCGGACTAACATGAACAGAAAGGGTGGGAGGGAGGAGGAAGCCCTAGAACTGACAAGTGATTTCACAGCTTAGTTTGGAGGAGATGTGACCATGGGGCTGGGGGGAAAGGGAGACTCTAACTTAGGTGTGGTAGTGATTATACAATTCCCCTTGCTGTGATTGAACTATTGAATGCTTCCATCGTATGATATGTGCATTGAGCCAATAAAACTGTTGGAAAAGAAACCCTAAAGCCACCTTGAAGAAAGATAGTGTGCTAAACAAAATCCAGCAGCCACCTGCTCTGTGGCAGTATCCAAGTTATTTTGGGGGTTCTTCGATCTTGTCATTTAGGACAAAATGTTATCGAGCTTTGGTACCACAAAAGTTCTGACAAAGGAAAAGGTGTTCTAAAAGAATGTTCTTTTAAACAATGTTCTGGGCTGAGCCCCGGTGGTGCAGTGGCTGTGTGTGGAACTGTGGCCCACAGGGTTGGCGGTTCAAATCCAGCAGCAGCTCTCCAGGAGCTAGGCTGGGCTTCCTACTCCCACCAAAAAAAAAACAAAAGTTAAAAGAAAAGTTCTAACTATACGAAAACCAACAAGTTTACCGCTATCAAGTTGATGGTGACTCACAGTACTCTGTAGGACAGGGTAGAACTGCCCCTGTGAGTACAATAAGACTGGAACTGTTTATGAAGTGGAAAGCTCAGTCTTTCCCCTCAGGTGCAGCAGGTGGTGTTGAACTGCTGGCCTTGTGGATCCTAGCCCAATGTGTAACCACCATGCTACGAGGGCTGTATGCTGAGATTTGTCCACTGCTGGTTTAATAAAACCTCGTACATGACAAGCATTCCTCTTCTTTCTGTTTAATACAACGTACCTGGTCAATGAAGAGATTACCGAATTCCTGCAATAAAATGATCATCCGAGCAGGGGTATTATAAAAATTGGAGTGACTCCCGATCAGGCAGATGGTATGAAATAGTGGAGCGACCAACATGTGTGACTGTGGGAATTCTGTTTCCTCAAGACACTGAATATGCCTCCTCAGGGGACTCAGGAAAACGTCTACATCTTGGGCTTCCAGGAGAGCTGAAAGGAAGGAGAACCCCAGTGAGTATGAACAAGCAATGGAAAGCAAGATGTTTCTACAGGGTTTTCCTGCTATCCAAAAGTCATGTTCCTCTGAAACATTGAGTCAGCAGATGAGGGATAAAGCGAAGCAGCAGCTATCATTCAACAAAAGGAAATTTGTTGAACCTCAAAACAAGCTACCAAATCAAACCAAGTAATACAGAAAGCTAACAGAAGGGTCTTCATAGACACAGCTCAAAGCTATGGCAACATGATGCTCAGTCACCCAATGTCATTTCCAGGGAAGGAGCCTAGCAAAGGCCCTCTCTGCATGCACTGATGTGCAATGCTGCTTCCATGATACACCTTTTATGTCTTTTGATGTGTGTGTGTGGGGGGGGTGGGATGGTGGTCGTCAAATTTGGTTTATTATGCTTGGTTTATCTAAACACTAGTTCTGCTTCTCATCTTTTGTAAAAACAGAAATCCTCTTTAGTTTTCTTTCCATTAGTGAACACAGGCCTAAAGGTAGACCCTTTCAAGAAAGTGAAATGGTATAGCATGCACTTCCACAAAGTGAAATACTTAAACGCTGGCATGTTTCTTTGTACATTATTGATCACTGTACACCTGATCAGTTTGCAAGGCTTTGTCCATCTGTAATTCAACCATTCACAAGAGTGTTGTCAGTGGCCATCCAGCGGGCTCTCACTCGGTGACCTCATGCACAATAGAACAAAGCATTCTTGTTCATGTGCTGTCTTTCTGACCCTGGGTTTGCTGAAGTTCACTGTTGTCTGTTTGTAGGGCTTTGCAACCTGGATGGTTCCCCCTTCTGACACAATGTCAAACAGTACTCTCTCGTGATTGCAGGGTTGTTGACTAGTTTTCAGAAATAGATCACCAGACCTTTCTTCCTAACTGACCTTAATCTGGAAATGCTCCTGAAACTGATGCCCTGAGAGTACGTGAGGAGAGATCATACTATTACCTGCAGCGTTTTGTACTTCAAGAGAGATCTTGGTATCCCTCCTGCTCTGTTTGCCATTCCCAGCAGAGTCAATCATAGAGCTGTCCGACACCAGTCCATGTTGGCTCACTAATATGTAGAATGATCAAGCTGTAGGCATTTTCATGTCAGTATGGATGGCTTTCAATTTCCCGAGATTCATACTTCTGACATTCCATGTTCGGATTACTACTGAATATTTGCAGCTGTTTCTTCTCCAATTGAGTTGGGCCACATACGTGACAGTTTTGAAAAGTTTGCTGCATTTACATCATGAAATCTCTCTACTCCTCAACTGTACTTCTAATGTCTTCCAACCAGGGTGCCTCACTTTGGAGAATTGTATCAGACAACACTCCGTAGATCTAAGATTTGCATTAGCTAAGCCAGCGGGGTTCTCAATCTGTGGGTCTCAACTCCTCTGCAGGTTGAATGACCCTTTACAGGGGTTGTCCAAGACCATCCGAAAAGACATATTTCTGAAGTCTTAGGAACCAAGGCACTGCTCCTTTGTCTGTCTCCAGGTGGATCTGCCCACATGCAGATACACTGATCTGGTGAGCAAGAAGCTGTCTGAACCTTCACACAGATGTTGGCTTTTTATGCATGCCGTCACTAAATGCAGCAGTGCAGTTTACTGTTGTTATATTAAGACTGTTCCCCATGCTGCACCATGCTTCAAGACAAAATTTCATTTATTTGTCATTCAAAATAAATACTTTGCAATATATAATTATTGGTACATATTGTTTTTGTGATTAATCACTATGCTTTAATTATGTGCAATTTGTAACAATGAAAATACATCCTGCCTATCAGATATTTGCATTGTGGTTCATAACAACAGCAAAATTACAGTCATAAAGTAGCAACAAAAATAATTTTATGGTTCGGGGGGTCACCACAACATGAGGAACTGTATGAAAAGGGTCACAGCAGGAGGGAGATTGAGAAGCATGAAGTCAAGTCCTCAGAAAGGTAACACCTGTTCTTTGTTTCATTCTGAATGTGGATGCTCTGCTGAAGCCTGTTCACACGGACCATGCTATCAGTGCATAGACAGCCTTCTGTTCTAGGCAGCATTTTACTTCAAGATAGATTGGAAAATGCCCCTCTTGATGATGCACATGATACCATTCCTATCCAATGAGTCCTTCCTGCCCTACTAAACCCCACGACTGTGCAGTTCACAATGGCCATTAGCAGTCTTTTTGGTCTCACTAATATGCAGCTATCAATCCTTAAGTATTTGATGTCAATTCTGAAGCCTCTCAATTTTCCTAGATCCCTATTCCCTCATCCCACGTTCTGGGATTAAAGAATGCTTGCAGCGATTTCACCTCCATTGCACAGCCTATGTAAGGGAGGTTCTGAAAGCTTGGCTCCATCCTCATGGCACCTCCCTTGCACTCTCAGAGCTTTCCCATCGGAGGGAGGAGCCTGGTGGAGCAGGGATCACAAGCTGGGCTGCAAGCCGATCTGCTCTGCGGTACCCCCACAGCACCAGCCACCAGGGGGAAAGACAGGCTTTCTCCTCCTGGACATCACAGGGATCCTCCGACTGGTCTTCTGGGTTGCTATGAATTGACAGTGAGTTTGGGGTTTTTAATCCCCCCTGAGGGACAAATCTTTTGGGACTCTCAGAAAATATCCCACCACTATTCGTACGACCTTCAGTGGCTCAGCCCTCAGAAACGGATCGCCTGTTCTTTCTTAAGCTGGAGGCTCTCCTGAAAGATTCTCCTGAATCACACCCTCAGTGATTCTGTTGGGATTTGAAGGCGGGGGAGAGGGGTAGCTTCGTTTTCAGCTTCACCGCAGCATGCCAGCCAACGGTGGGGAGAAATACGACCAGGCAAAGGAACAGGCCCTGTGCGCACCATGGAGTTTTATTCACTTGTAAAGAGAGTTGGAGCTCTGCTCCCTCCTACATGGAAACGCTACGCAGAATAAAGTAAGTCAGACACTAAAAGACAAATTGCATGACTCCACTTACATGAATGATCTAGCGAGGATAATGCAGAGAGACAGATCGTAGAGGTGTAGCTAGTAGAGACTGGAGGAGGTAGGAAAAAAGAGGCGGTATTGCATAATATGGGCAGAGTTTCTATTTGGGGTAAGGAGTGGGTTTTCAAAATAAATTGTGGTCACACCAAACTATAAATATAACTAGTGCCAATGACATGTACTCTTAAAATTAATAAATGGCCAACCCTGTGTTATATGTGTTAATATGTACACACATCCATACTTATGTATAACATATGAGGGAGCTTCAAAAATTCATGGAGGTTGAAATTAAATAATAATGGGACATTCTGCATATTTTTTAATTCCCCTCACCACACACCCACACAAGTACGCATGTACAAAGGGACTCTAAATCTCATGATGAAAGGAAATGCCAACATAATAGAATTTTTACACGCCTTCCTTTAAAGTCACCTTGCACCGTATGGTGACAACAGCAACCGGAGGGCCCATTTTGGGTATGTACCTCCTATCTGTGCTCACGGCAGGTTAGTCTCGCTGTAAGAGAAAGTACCAAAGGCGAGGAGAGTGTAGCCTTGATGGAACTGAGAGCAGTCTTGTCATGAGCGTGCACGCCCGGTCGTCGGGGGAGCTGGTCTGGCTGAGCAGGCCGGGAGCCAGATCAGGAGGGGCACTGATGCCAGAGCACGCAAGAAGGGTCTCACTCACCACGTGCCACAGCACCGAGCATCTCTTCCAGAGCTGGGAAGTAGCTGCTCCGCTTGGTCTTCAGGATCTGAGCCATTTTGAAGACAATAGGAGTCTGGAGCTAATTTTTAAAAAGCAATATATACTGAATTAGCTGCTAAATACATACATTAGGTAGTAAAATACTTCAAGCACATTCCACTCATACACAATACACAGCATTTGACACTCGAAGGCATATCTGGTTTCAACTTGGAAACATGTTTCTAAATACATTTTTTTTTTAGGCATCACTGCCCTCTGGTGGGAGTGGGAGGCCCAACCTTGCTGCTGCCGGATTTGAACTGCCAAGTCAGTCGGCCGCAGTCCCGCACTCAACCACTATGCTACTGGGGCTCAGCCCTCTAAATACATTTTGCCTCAAACATATGTTCTTTTGCTGTGAGTCCTCTTAAAATTTCAAAAAAGCACATCATAGCCAATGTACAGATTAATATGTATAGAAAATAGTAACTTTCCTTATAAAAATGTTTACAGTTTCCATGAAAATACCTAAGAGGCATGCGAATGAATGCCTGGGTTGGGGGGCAGGAAGTGTCTTACATGCACGGCAAGACCCAACAGCGGGAGCTCAGTAGGCCCTTTGCAAAGCTGTAGTTCTCTACTCGGCAAGACCCTCTGGCCCAAATCAGTCCATTGGCCACCGTAGTTAAACGTTACAACCCTCAGTGTTGCCCAGGCGCATGACTCCTTTCCCATTGTCACAAAGTATTTCAGAGTTTCAAAGGCTATCAAAATAAATACTCTGAAGGAGGCATTGGCCATCACTGCTCTGGAGGCCACATCCCACACTCGACATGGCGAATTCAACTGGGAGGTCATTTCCGGGGCCATCTACTCACTTGGTCGTGAACGCACAGTAGGTTCTCTCTCCTCATTCTCCAGAAATCTAACTCAGCTCGAGGCTTCACAGGAAGACCCTTCAGCAAAGGCTTCGCGGAGTCTTCTTGTATGATTTCTTGAATTTGACGGGACCATTGAATCACCACAGACTCAGTGGCATGAAGTATTAGCCTTTCATTTGCCTCTAGCCTGTGAACAGTGAGATAATTTTAAAATAGCCCCGATATGAATAATGTGATCCCCAAGAGGCAGGATTTATATTTTAATAAGTTGTTTTATGGACCTACACACCAAGAGTACAGATACTTTGAAATCAGATAAATGTCCTTTATTCTATGGCCTGGATATGAGCTGTGGCCATAGGGGATGGTCAATGATATGTCTTTCAAATTGAGTTACTCTGTTAAAGAATTACCGCAACCTCAAACCTCTTATGCTGTCATTGACATCACAGTGATCATTGTCGCTTGTTCTTTAAAAGCATGCTTTGGAAGAAGTAATTCATCGTGTATTGTTGAGTTGAATATTCTTTTCAAAGTATGGTGAGTTAGGCCAATTCTATATTCTGCCAACACTTTGCTGGGGGCAGGATATCAAATAGGTATGTTTTAATACTTTGCGCCATTCCAGTTTGAGTCCACGCAGTGCACGAGGGCTGCTTCCCCCAGGTCGTCTCTGCACACAGTGCGACCGCCAGGAGTCAGCACCCACTTGAGGGCAGCTGGTTTCAGTGAGGGTTATGTGTCAGAGCGTTACCTACTTACTTGGTCTCTGGAGAATTCGGATCCAGTTCAATCTTTCTTGCAATAGTGGGAATTGGTAGAAGCGTTCTTCCTGACATTTTGCCCTTAAAAATATGCATTTTGTATTTCATGACTTCTATGTGACCATCCATATCTTGTGAAATAAAACAGGACCAGGATTTGTGGTTGCTCTTATTAGATAAAATTGGCACTAAAACCTAGAGGAAGAGAAGTATTATACGCAGCACTTCAATTCACTGTCCTTCAATTCAGAGCTATTGCATACAAAATCAGCAGCAAACCCCATCCATTTTGTAAAGATCCTCACGGTGGACCCTCTCTGCAAAGAGAGGATCATGCCAGGGAGCCAATTAGACTTGGCCAACTCGACATGCACTCCTTCAGAGTAGGAGATGCCATATGTACTGCCTGCTACTCATTCCGCTTGCCAAGCTTTTGCAGGACTTCCAGTGACCCAAAGTGCAAGAAATAAGAAAAAATTGATTCAAGAAGGCAGACTGATTTTTTAAATGCAAACAGAACACAGTGTCAGGCGTGTTCGTGAAAATTCTCTTTGAATCACCCAGAAAGGAGGAGGGTGTTAATCTTCTTAAGTCCTGGGTGGTATCTCGGGGAATTCAACTTTGGGTAGTGAGGAAGATGTCAATTCGACCACAAAAACTTTTTCTCAGAACTCCTATTAAATTGAGAACATCAAATAAAGTCATATATGGGATCCATGTGGAAAAAAACCTTAGAAATTGTTTTCTTTCATGGGTGAAGGAGACAGCAGATGGTGCAAAATAAGAAAATAAAAATAATTTATAAATGATCAAGGTTACATGAGGGTAGAGGAGTGGGAGAAGGAGGGGTAAATAGAGGAGCTGGTACCAAGGACTCAAATAGAAGCTACATGTTTTGGAAATGACTATGGCAACATACATACCGATTTGCTTGATAATATTGATCTGTGGATTATTATATGAGCTGAAAGAGCCCCCAATAAAATTAAATTTAAAAAAAATTCCCAAAGTTTCACATATTAGACAGAATGGGTTGGTTGAGTACACAAAGCTGACCTCATTCTTCTAATCCCTTTCCAACATCAAGTGCTTTTAATCATTTTTTAAAATAAAATTCATGAAGTGTATCAGTGTTATACCGAGAAGAAATATGTTCAGAAGATTGCTAACCTACCTTTAAAAAAAGTTGATATTGACAACACCATCTTCCTGATAAAAACACATCAGAAAATTCTTTTGTTTCCTACTGGCGTGGCAGCAAACCTCCAGATTGTTGTGAATTGTGAATCCCGGGTGTGTGACAGCCCGGCCCCTTGCAGCCCATGGCCCTAGTGCAGTGTCATCACCTGCCAGCACGTACAGAAGGAGAGGCTGTGGTCATGAGGCCATCCATCCCTGCATAGGAGGCCTCAGGCCTCACATTTCCGAACTAGGAAACTGTTTGAGGCACGGGCAGACAGGAAGAAGTGCTGCACGGATCCCCAAAAGGAGTAAGAAGGGAAACTGACAAGGCAGGAATCACCCAAACTGAGACCCTGATTTGGACTTTCAGGCCACAAACTGGAAGGAAGCATACCTCTGTTCTTTAAAATCTCCCACTTGAAGCAGATTTTAAAAGAAGAGATTTGTTCCAGCAGCACCAGGACACAGAGACAAACGGCACCATGAGATGTCTGGGCTTCCCGCCCACTGCATGCGAAGCCAGGAGTGGGGAGAGAGATAAAGATGGCCCCTCTTTGCCGTGAGTCCAGTGAGTGAGGACCAAGAAAGCAGAACCCTTGATAGAAGAGATGCCCTTAGAGGGTCTGTTTTGGACATCACGTGACAACATTGGAGAAGCACCTGCCTCTGGGAGGGGAAGGTACCACTGTGAACTTTCAAAAGAGGGACTGGAGTTGGTTAATCCTTGGGATAAGAGGTGAGGACAAAGCAGGCATTCCAGAAAACTGCAGAGCACCCAGATCATGGCAGCTTGGGAAGCACGGTGCTGATGGGAAACGCCTCATGGCCTGGTCTTTGTGGCAGGGCCAGCACTAGGAAGGAGGAAGGACAAGGTAGATTTGAGGGAAAGGCAGGGCCAAGCCTCTGAAGAGCCTGGAAAGGTTAGGGTTGTAGGAGCCCTCATGTACGGATGCACTGAGCAGCTGTTTTGTAGATGAACCGAAATGAAAAACCAAACCCATGTCCGTCAAGTCTGTTCTGACTCATGATGACCCAGGTGTTGCCCAGCAGAAGTGCGCCACCAAGTTTCAGAGGCAGCTCAGCCACTTTTAAGTCAGTGGTCAAATGCAAACCCTTTGCCACAGGGCCTCTTTAGTTAAACCCCTGACCTTGGTAGCTTTTCCGCAATGTCAAGAGCAAGGACAGTTCCAGCTGAAGTGACTGGCTGGGTTGTTCCACACTTGTGCCCTGCTTGCTGTTCTGGGGTTGAGCCAGCTTCCCCACTACTCCATGGTGTGGTGGAATCCTGGGCCACAGACTGAGGGAAGCCATTAGCCAGGCAAACAGCTAGACCAGCAAATGTGATTTGTAACACACAGTTCTAAGATGGATTTCTCTATCACACGACATTCTGTTACCCCCAAGCTCTACGCATAACTGTTCAATGAATCTGAGCTTGCATGGGAACTTTGTGTTTTGTGCCTGTGGTTTATAAGAAAGCTCCCAAATTTTCACCTTGAGTCAAGAAGCGAAGTAAAAATTTAGAGTCACGAGTGACTGGCAGCTATGTCTCTCCTGTTTTTCCGCTTCATGCTGTTTGTGCATGGGGTCCAGGGCCTGGGCTCTTTTTGCAACGGCACTTGACTAAGTACACATCACCACTACCTGGGCAGCACTTGGAAAACACAGGGATGTGGGCCTGTCTCAGACCCTTCTAATTGGAAATCTCCAGATGCTCAGAACACCACCACAATACTTCCTTTCAGCTGGGCAAACAGTCACAGTGATTGAGGCCAACATAACATGTACAGAAATAACCACATGCCATTTAAACGCTTTGATTATAATGTATAGGGACATATAGGCAGATGTTCAGCTGTCCGGGGGCAGATGGTGAACTCAGTTTGGGGCCAGTTAGGTTTGAGATGCCCATTACATATTGAGTAGAGATGTCAGGAGTGCAAGTGGATGTCTGGGCTTGAAAAGGGGGATAAAGGTTTAGGATGGAAAGGAGAGCTTGGGAATTCTGTATCAGCAGCAAACTGTTAATTACTGCATATCTGAGTCAGACTCCCAAGACTACATAATACTGAATAGTAATGATGATTATAACAAGTCATTTAAATGAGAGAGGACTAATTAAAGATGGCATTTACTCTCCCTTCAGTTCAAAATAGGAGTCTAGTTGGCATAATGGTTATGTGTAGGGCTGCTAACCACAAGGTCTGCAGTTAGAAACCACCAGCTGTTCTCAGGGCTTTCTACCCCATAAAAAAACTATAGCCTTGGAAATTCATAGGTTCAGCTATTCTCTGTCTTAAAGGACCACTATAAGTCAACATCAATTTGACTGGTACACGTTGGGTCAACTACAAGATCAGCAGTTTGAAACCTTCTTTAAAACCCAGATAGTTGGTCTCTCCATTCCTCAACTCTATGGCACTCAAAGGCCCTAACACTGGAAAACTTCTTCAGTATTTTCAATTGCTACCTCAGTAATGTGATCCCTCCTCTATTCCCCAAGTCACCAACCCACCAGATCTCATATTAATGCTTTTTGTGGGTTTTTTTCCATGAACAAATCACTGGAAATTTGGGCATTAATAAACATGGAATGCAAATCAGAAAGGACTACTAACATTCCGTGTAATGCGACAATCTCCAAACTAAACCTCCTGTGATTAAAAAAAAAAAAAACACTTAAAGAGTATGCATTCCAGGCACTATCTCCCAGTACATACCATTTATACTTAAGTATAAGCTAACCCGAATATCAGCTGAATCTAATTTTACCACAAAAACTGCATGTAAAATGTGCTGAAAAACTTGGCTTTACATGAGTGTGTACAGTACATGGATTTTATTCTGGTGATTGGCTGTGCCAGAACCCTCTGAAGAGAACGCTGTATGCCTATTTTCAATAAGACTTCTCCAGCCTTACTTCTTACCACACCCGCACTTCCACATTCAGTTAGCTGAGGTGTTCCAGTTATAAAGCTGTGGCCTGAATTTCTCTACCTCTGTGCCTTTGTCCTGAGGCCTCTACATAGACTGCCTTCTCCTCCAGCTCTGACATCTAGCAGTCTCCTGGTTGCCCTCGAATACAAGAAACCTAAAATGGGAACTGTCCCCAATATCTATAAGTGCCCTATTTTAGATTCCCTTCCTTCCTTGATGCCCTCTACATGGGAAGATGCCCTTTTAGGTACCCACAGAATCCAGCAACACCTGACAATGACCCTGGCTACACTGCTCGGTTAGCTGCTTGCCTCCTTGATCGAGACCCAAGTCAATTCACTGACACTGAGTTGATTTCAACTCATCTGACAGGCATCAAGTTCGTTCCGACTCAGTATAGAACAGGCAGGAGAATCGATTGGAGCAGAACTGTTTCAGCGAGCTTCTGAGAGTAGAGACGTTTATGCTTCTCCTTCAGAGAAGCTGGTGCTTTTGAACTGCCAACCTTGCAATTAGCAGTCTAATGCATAACCACAGCACACACCACTAGAACTGGTCTCATTTTTCTCCTTTGGAGAAGTTGGTGGTTTTGAATTAACAATCTTGCCATAGGCTGTGTG
>PVJH01043780.1:0-13395 GCA_004026705.1 Nesogale talazaci | reverse complement strand
ACTTGGTGGTTTCCGCGATGTTGCCCAGGTGGGTGAACTGGTTAGAGTGGTTGAGGCACATCTGGGGGAGCAGAAGACAGTGAAGGGAGACCTGGGGGGGGGGGCGTCTTGGGAGGGGACTGATGAGGTCAAATGGGGGGGGGGTCCCTGCTCACCTCATGCTGCTGCCGAATCAGCTTTGTGAGCTCGCCGTAGCGCCTCGCGGCCTCCTGAGACAGACCGGGGCCAGGTCGCTGGACCAGGGCGAAGTCGTCTTTGTTGACTGGGGCGGGCGGCACCTGGGGAAGACGAGGCTCATGGGGCTGACCCAGTCTTGGGGACAGGCCGGTCATTATTGGTGAGGTCCCTGAGCTCCTCTGCAAGCCCTGCTTCAGCTCCTTCCTCCCGCCACCCCACACAGAGAGCAGCCCTCCTGTCACTCGCAGGGCAGGCTGTCCTGGGGCTGAGGGACCCGTGTGAACGACACAAAGCAGCCCCATCTCAAGGGGGACAGGCTGACTGTGAAGCACAGGGCAACACACAAAGGGAGTGAGTGACATGGAGCGGGGTGTGTGTGTGTGTGTGTGTGTGATAGCCCAGAGCCGCTGCCATCGAGTCAACTCCAAATCACGGCAACCCCCAGGGCCACAGAACAGAACTGAGGGCCACGGGCCTCCCCGGGCCGCCATCCTGACAGGGGCAGGTCGCCAGGCCTTTCTTCTGGGGTCCCCCTGCAGGGGTTTGAACTGCCGGCCATTGGGGCGGTAGTTGAGTGCAAACATGGACACCCGCCCAGGAAGCCCGTACTCGGGGGTGGGTGGTGACCACTATGCTTACCGGCAGAGGGCGGGGGCAGAGGACGCCAGGCTAAAGGGAGGGATTGGGGACAACAGGGGAGTTCTATAGGGGGTGGTGGTCAAGGCAGGCCTCTGAGTCGGCCCCATTTGAGCAGATATCTGGAGAGGAGGGAGGGGATCGGGCAGAATGGAGGAATGAGTCTTTCGCCCTGAGGTTGGAGGCTGCCAGGTGTTTGAACGCAGCAGGGAGTCCAGAGGGCTGAGTGGAGCGAGGGAAGGCAGCGTCCTGGGACGGACAGCTGCTGGCCTTGTGGGTCATGGTGAAGAGCTGTGTCTGCAAGTAGGTTTCTGGCTAGCTCCTGCTCCATGCGGGTGGGGCTGCCTATCTGTTTTGCTCCTGGCTGTATCCTCAGTGCCCAGCAAGGGTGGGACACTTAGCCAGTGCTCTAAAAATCGTTCCTGTTGTGGGTACTGTTCCATTTCCCCCAGAGTCCATTGTGCTTTCATCGCCCCTTTCCCCAGGAGGAAAGTGGCCCTCAGAGGCGAGGAATGGCTTTGCCTTTTAATGGTCTCCCCCAAGTCTAATCCCACCTTCCCCAGGAATTCAGTCTAGCTGGCTACTCGGTACCCAACAAGGCACTGCATGTCCCAGCCTCCCTTGCAGCTAGGTGTGGCCTTGTGACTGAGTTCTGACCAATGGGAGGTGAGCAGAAGGTCTGATACCTCCTGGTTACTTATTTAAAAGCAAACTACTGGACATACTCATGTATAAGCTGAGTTTTTCCAGCATTTTTTTGTGGCAAAGTTAGCTGCCTCGACTGATATTCGGATCCGCTTATACTGGAGAGTATGTGGTCCTTCCCTAGCCTCCCCCCACCCCATGCTTCCCACAGGCCAGCTACTGAGCGGGGCAGTAATGGACCAAGATGACTCCTTGTCTGGGGAGGAGCGGAGCACAAAGACGGAAGGGGCCCAGGCAGTAGAGGGCTCCATGGTGTCACATGCAGGACACAAACATGTTTGTCCCGGCGGCCGGTGTGTGGCTCCTGGGGGTCGGGCAGCCCCAGTGGGCCCAGCAGCGTCACCTTGGCAATGTCCACAGGCAGCCCGTGCCGGGAAGCCTCCAGCAGGGGCTCCAGCCCCTTGGCCTGGCGCAGGTGCATCTTGGCGCCCTCCATGTCGTTCCTCTGCTTGGCTCGGAGCGCTGCCTGAAGGAGCTGCTTCTTCCGGTTCTCCAGGAAGGCCAGCTGCTGCTGGGCTGTGGGTACAGGGGCCCCGACACTGCTGCCCAGGCCGTGGCCAGGTCACAGGGCAGCGGGAGCTGGGAGGGCCCACCTACCTCTGGTGGACGTGCCTTTGGGCGCTGTCTTGGCTGCTGGGGCGGATCCTGCTGCGGGTGCCCTTGAGGCTGGAGCCTTGGACTGGGCCCTAGGGCCTGCAGGGCTGGGGGACTGGGGAGGGGCAGACCGGAGGACGTCAAGGGTCTTCCCAGGTTGTACAAGGAGCCCACGGTCCAGATGTGGCCGCCTTCCCGTGTCCTCGGCACCCAACACAATACACCCCACCTGCTCCCGCTGAAGCAACCACGGCCGTGAGAGGACGGGGGACTGTGATCACCCCGCTGTGCGGATGAGGACGACCGAGGCTCGGGCCCCCAGGCGAGAGGCGGCAGGGCTGGGAATGTGAGCCTGGGCCCCCAGGACTTGGCGCAGCGCCCCTCCCTGGCCCCCGCTCCCCCACGTGAGCCCCAGCCTCTCCTACCTTCTTCGGCTCCTCGTCCTCTTCATCTTCTGGGCCCTCATCCTGATTGGCCAGCTTCATGGCGGTTTCCAGGACGCCCACCAGGCTCTGCTGGGTGGGCTCGGTGGCCTCCAGCCCCTGGATGGGGGGAAAGCCTGGGCGGGCCGGGCGGGGCCCAGTCAGGAGGAGGGCACCCGAGTTGCAGCAGCAAGGCATGGGCACCCCCCACCATGTGAGGTGCCTCGTGTTTCCCACATTACTCAGGCCTAACCTCCCTCGGGCCACGGGCTTCCCTGGTTGGAGCACTGGCCTGGCCGTGGTCCGGACTCGGCCTCAGTGCAGGGCGGGGTGGGCCTTGGCCCGGAGGGGCTGTTCCCAGGCTAACAGGAGGGATCCGGACTCAGACAATTGCTCATGTGCTGGGTGCACAGGCAGCGCTGAGCACCCAGGGGTGGCCCTGGCCCAGGAGGCATTTAGGGGAGCCTGGGAGGAGCTGGCTAAGCCTAGGGGAGAAGGAAGGAAGGGGTGAGCAGGAGAGAGTTGGGGACCAGGCCAGTTCCCGCGGTGTAAATAGTCCCACCACGCCAGACTTCAGTTTCCAATGATACACGGGGAGAATGCCCTGCGGAGCGGTCCGCTCCAGGGCCTGCAGTTGAAGGCAGATGGAGGGGGCCTACCTGGTGGCACGGGCAGCTCCGCCACCTCCACGGCTCGGCCGGCCTTGTGGGCTCGGATCGCATCTTGGTATTGCTGCAGAGACACCGAGGTCAGTCTGCCCGGGACCAGGTTTCCAGAGACCGACCCCCCACCCCCACCTGCCCTCCGGCCCCCAGGTACCTTGACAATGCGCTCGTGCATGCGAGCCTTCCGCTGGTCCCCCTTGGCCTTGGCTTGGGCTGCAGCCACGCGGTACCGCTCCATCCGCTGCTCCAGCGCCTCCAGGAGGGTTCTCGGGGCTGGGGGCACCTCTGGGCCGGACCGGGAGGCAAGGTTCAGAGTCCGGCCCTGGGGCGTCACTGGGGGCTGGCTTGCCCACCCCAGGGGGTGCAGGGAGCCTACCTGGAGGGCCGGGTGCTTGGGTGGGAGTCAGAGGCTGTGGTGCGGGTGACGGTGCATCTGCTGGCAGCTCCCCTGCGGGCAGAGGGGGCCGGTCAGGGGCTGGGTGGGCGCCCCCCCTTCCAGGCTGACATGACCCAAGAGCGTCCCCGGGCCTGAGCAACGGGGGCAGTGGCATCAGGAAGGACTCCTCGGTGGCCTCGAGCAGCCTCACAAGGTGGGAAGGACAAGGTCCTCACCAGGTGGAGGTGGCAGGCGGGACAGGTCCACGGGCTCCCCCCGGCTCAGGGCCTCCAAGACGGCATCGAAGCTCTGGTAGAGAGAAGTAGGAAGTTAGCTGGGGTGGGGTGGGGCGGGGGGAGCAAACACTGCAGCTGCTGATCCTTCGCCTCCCTTCCTGAGGCAGAGGACCCCCCGCTTCTGCCCCTCCCTCCCGCCAGCTACCACCATCCTCTTCTGAATAGGATGGAGTGATCGTGAGGCTTATGGTGCAACCAGGCCTCTGCAGAGGGCCATCTCACAGAGCCAGCAAGCGCAGGCTCCACGACCTAGGAAGGGAGCGGCCAGGACTCGAACCCGGCTCTCTCGCCACACTGCCCACCAGTCTGGACTCACCTTGGCCACGCGGAAGTACCGGGCGGCGGCCGTGGTGTCTCCTTGCTGCTTGGCCTGGAGCGCGGCCAGCTTATATTCACGTTGCCGGCTCTGCAACTGGGCCAGGAGGCCAGGGCTGCAGGGACCTGCCGGGGGCACAGCGCACATGCTTCTGCCACCACTACTGCCCACAGGGCCCCGCTCCCACCCACTGCTGCCCCGAGGTCACACAGCCTGAGAATGGCAGGGCTGGGATTCGATCCCTGGAGCCACTACTACGTTGCCCTACGTCAGCTTTGACGTAGACAATAGCGGAGGCTGTCTCTCCAACAGCGAACCCAAACTCACTGACTGAGATCGACCTTTGGGACAGAGAACCCTCTCGTCACTCGTTAACCACCCTAAACCCAAAGTCACTGCCACTGACTAGACCAGTGGTTCTCGACTTTCCTCATGCCGCCACCCTTGAATACAGTTCCTCGTGTGCTGGTGGACACCCCCGCCCCCAACCATAACATTCTTTTCTTTCTTTTGTTTTTTTTTTGTGGGCATCACTGCCTCTGGTGGGCGTGGGCACGACCCAGCCGCCACTGGATTTGAACCGCCAAGCCCGCGGGCTGCAGTTCCGCACTCAACCACTTACGCCACCGGGGCTCAGCCCCCATAACATTATTTTTTTTGGGGGGGGCATCACTGCTCTCTGGTGGTGGGAGTAGGAGGCCCAGCCCCACTGCTGGAATTGAACCTCCATCCCAGTGGGCCGCAGTCCCGCGCACAACCACTACGCCACCGGGGCTCAGCCCTCCCATAACGTTATTTTCATTGTCACTTCCTACCTGTCATTTTGTTACTGGCATGAATCAGGGGACCCCTGTGAAAGGGTTGTTAGACTCCCAAAGAGGTTGTGACCCACAGCTGATTCAGGGTGATCCTCGGGACAGACTAGGACCGCCCCCATGAGGTTCTGAGACTGTGAACCACGGGTCCTCAAACTTTATAAACAGGGGACCAGTTCACTATCCCTCTAACCGTTGGAGAGCTGAACTATAGTTAAAAAAAAAAAAACTGAACAAATTCACCACGGGCCCGGGCGGCTGCCAAGCAGGACAGGCAGCAGAGGCAAAAAAACCCTGCCAGGCCGGATAAATGTGCTCGGTGGGCCACATGTGGCCCGCGGGCCGTAGTTTGAGCACCCCTGCTGTAAACCTTTACAAGACTAAGTTTAAAGCAATAGGTACGACTGCTGCTCTAAAAAAATTAGAAGTACGTAAACACCACACCCCCGTCTCGCCCCACTTTTCCTACTGAAAACTGGCCGTATCGCTTGAAATTCAGACGGCATTCCCCACAGAGGTGTCTGGAGGCTGAAGGAAAACACCCTGACGTTTCCTGGGCTTTACTGCCTGTGGCTCTGATTCTGTGTTAAAAACCCAAACACCTCTTTCTGGGCTGTGTTATCACGACCATCATTAGCACGCAGCTCAATGTGTCACGCTTGTTAATAAAGAATTGGCCCACATCCAGAGCATACTGGAAAGGCGGCCTCCTGTGGTCCCAATGGGGGCACGACGACTGTGTCCTGCCCCCCGCCTAGGAGCTCAGCTCCCAGCCTCGAGCCTTTTTTTACTTTTCTTTGTAAAAAGTGTTGAGGAACCTGGTCACACAGACCAGCAGGTGGGAAGACAGACAGACAGACACACACACATACACAGATGTCTTATGTGGTTCTGAGAACTCTTAAGTTCTCTGACCCAAGCCCCCCGGTGACCCCTGTGGTGACCTCAGCTGGGGACTGCAACGGGCAGTGTCTATGCCCGCCCTTCTGGAGGTTGGCCAGAAACTATGGGTTCGGCCTGCAGGCACCTGTGACCCACCACTGGTCACTGGTGCTTCCTGCGAGGGATGGGTCTGCACCTGAACACAGCCCTAAGCTCAGGTGCTGGAAGAGAGGGCGGAGGGGCTTTTTCTTCCCGAAGGTGAGAGAAGCCTTCTTCAACCAGTGAGACTCAGGCAAAAAGCTGATGTGGAAAGTTGGTGCCTGGGAATTGCTCACTGTGTCCTATATCCTGGCAAGGGGAGTTGTGTCTGGGGACCTTACACACGCGTAAGCAGCCAGCTGAGACACAACTATTGATCTCTGCTTCTCAGGAGCAAGAGAAGGGATGCCAGAGTCCCAGAGACAGGGCGACCGGCCTCAGTGAACTAAGGCCTCACCTATCCTGAGACCTAGAAGCACTAGATGGTTCCCCCTACCACTACTGACCGCTCTGCTCAGGGCTGCCAGAGACAGACTCTAATCCAAGGGGTGGAAAATGGGAAAGAGAACTCAAATTCTGAACGAGTCCAGACTTTAATGGACCAGTTGGGACCAGAGGACTCCCCGAGGCGGAGTCATCCTGGGAAACTCAGCAATGGAACAATAGTCTCCTGGCAGCTTTTAGAGGCATAACAGACCAGCATGCAGAATAAAGGCTATGAGCTGTGAGTACAGGGTGCCATGCAAAAACCAAACACAGAAAGGCCAACAATCGCTCAAGAGCAAAGATGAAGGAGAAAGGGGGCACGGAAGCTAAAGCACTGGAAACGGAACCACCAGAATGCAATGAGAGGACAAGAGACCTGTGACTACTGTAACGAATGCCACTGCACGGTCTGTAGGAAAGGTCTGCTAGGACCCCGATGCTGTTAAAGCCACGCTTATGCTTAGAACACAGTCAAATATTAGTAAAGAAACAGTCAAACCCCAACCCAGCTGCATGTGGCACGTACCCTGTGGGGCCGCGTCAGTCGCTCCGGGCGCACGAGGACCTAGAGGGCAGTTCAGACACTTACCCCCAGTTCTCAGCTGGACGCCCAGAGAGCAGCCTGCCTGCTGAGCACTGCACCCAACCTGCCAGCCGGCCCCGCCCCTGGCTTACCTGGGGGCAGTTGGGGCTTTGCTGAGCCTGAGGCTGAGGCTGGAGCCGTGGGAGGTGGACCCTGCATGGTCATCCTGAGTTCTGGGGCTGGCAGATTTGCGGGGGCCGGCTGGGCGGGCACCAGCGTGTGGCTGGGGGTGGTGGCCAGGCCCCTGCCCACAGCCACGGGAGGCGGGATGTCCCCCTCATCGATGGGGTCGCCCTTCCGGGTTGAGGCCAGCAAGTTCTCGAGCGTCTGTGGGAAGCGTGAGCAGATGGTTGGTGGGGCGGGCCGGAGCTGGACACGGGGCTGGGGTGGGGGGTGGGGCGGGGTCCCGCCAGCCCGCCCTCTGCCCACTCACCTTGCGGCCACGGTCATAGCGCCGCACCTTGGCACTATCCCCAGCCTGGTGGGCGCTTTCGAGGGCTGCCTGGTAGAGGGCCAGCCTTTCCTGCAGGGTGGCCTCCAGTCCTGTACTGGGGACCGTGGTGGGCTTCAGCTACGAGGGAAAACAGGCACGGGTTGGGGATGACCCCACGCGGGTGGCCCCCACAGGCATTTCCATTCTGGGTGTCCTCCCACCCCTACAGGACTGAAAGCATCATCCCTGTCCCGCACCGCCCCCTCCCTCCCCCCCAGCGCGGCAAGAAGAGGTCTTGCACCCCTGGGAGGTCCCTGGGGTCTGATGGAGGGGCCAGGTCGCTGATGTACCTGGGCTGGAGGAGGTTGGGATTCCGAAGCCTTCTGTTCCTCTTCGAGGACCTCGTTCAGTTCCGCCTGGGAGGGACGCACAGCAGTGGGCGCGGGGCTGGCTGAGGGCGGCGCGGAGGGAGGAGACCCCCGGGCCCCTCCCCCAGCTGTTTACCAGCAGGTCATCGTCAGCCTCGACATCGTCCTCATCCGTCTCCTCCTCGTCCAGGTCTCTCATGCACAGGCTGGCCATCTTCTCGATGGTCTCCATGGGCAGGGGCCCTGGTGGCAGGGGCAGGCCCAGTCCACTTAGACACACCTGGGACCGCACCCCTCCCCCGTTTCCCAATCCCCCCCAGAACAGGGCAGCAGGTCCCCCTTCCTGGCCTTCCAGAGAGTCCCCTGTCCTTCCTGCACTATCTCAGTCGTTGGCTCCTCCCTGTGCACCCCAGGTCCCGCCTCCTCAGTCCCGGGGCCAGGCTACGTGGGTGTGAACCCTGGCTCTGGCATTCTCTAGCGGGAGCGCCTGGCTCCGTCGTAGAAGGGAGGCGGGCGAGATTGCATCTCACACACTTCAGACGCGTAACCGGGAGACACCAGTCCCTGGAGAAGGACATCGTGCTTGGTCACAGGGAGCGGCAGCGAGAGCGGAGGGAGGCCCTTCACCCGACGGGTTGGGAGGGCTGCCACAATGGGCGCAAGCCTAGCAGTTCACGGTGGGGAGGGTGCGGGGCGGGGGGGCTGGTTTCCTTCTGTCCAACTTCTCAGGTTGCTGTGTGTCAGGTGGACTTCACGCCCCCTAAGAGCAGGACCTTGGGCAACTGGCTTCATCTCTCTGGGCCTCGGTGCACCCCCGTCCGGGGGCTGTTGGATCCCCAGCTCGGAGGGGGATAACCATGATTCCTCCCTGGCAGGTTGGAGGTAGGGCCGGTGGAGACAGAGAGCCCCTAGGACTGCAAAGGGCAGAGGGTGAAAGGTTCTGTGTCCCCCAAGGCACCCACCCACCCCATCGAGGGCGTTCAGTGGGAAGAAAATCCAAATCCTTCCCACGGGACCGATAAACAACAGCCTGCCGAACAAAGAAGCGGAGAAGCGAGGGAAGCTGGCAGGGATTTCGTCTCGCTGGAATCCACAATCGGTGCCCAAGGAGGCAGCCGTCAAGAGAGGGCAAAGCTGGCACCCAAGAGCTCTGTGGCGTGTGGAACAGCAAGGAGGCTGCTCTGAGGGCTAAGGTGCCATGGTCGCTCCCACCCCCTCGCGTGCATGTGGGAGCCGCGCGCTGAAGCAGAGGCTGCTGGTGAGGAATACTGAAAAATCCCTCAGAGGAAGTACAGCCGGAAGGCTCTTCGAAAGGAGAAGGTGCCCGACCTTCTCTCACGACCTTTGGACCAGTGTCGGGAGAGCCGCGTCCACGGACGAGGACAGCCTGCTTGGTGACGCCGAGGGGCAGTGATCAAGATGATCGACAGGGTGGCTGCTGCGGCCACGGGGCAGAGAGCGCGCTGTCGTCCTGCGGGTTGCTGGCATTTGAAATCCACCCGATGGCACCTCACGCGTGTCCGGCCCTGTTCTCTACCACGGCGGGCTCTGCACCGGCTTAAGCCTTCCTGGACGAGCTCCTGTTCTCCGCCTGCTGTCCCCATCTGACTCCCGAGTCTCTCTCGGGACGCTGGGCTCCCCCAGTGCCGCCTTCTCACTGGACAGCAGCTCGGACAGTGATTCTCCACCTTTCCAACGCAGAGACCCTTTAATCCAGTTCCTCATCCACCCCCAAAAGATTACTTTTGTTAGGGCTGAGCCCCAGTGGTGTAGTGGTTGTGCGCGGGACTGCGGCCCACTGGGACGGAGGTTCAATTCCAGCAGTGGGGCTGGGCCTCCTACTGCCACCACCAGAGAGCAGTGATGCCCCCCCCCCAAAAAAAAAGATTACTTTTGTTGCTACTTGATCACTGTTGTTTTTTACTACTGTTATGAATGTGGGCAACCCTTGCAAAAGGGTCCTTTGACCCCCCAAAGGGGTCACATCCCACAGGCTGAGAACAGGCCCTGTGGGAAGCACACTGGAAAACCTCTGGTTTCTTTCCCTTCGACAGCCAGGGGCATCCAGGCTATGGCCGTGACCTTCCCTCGCCAGGCCACGCGGCCTGAGAATGAGGGCGCTGGGAATCAGACCCTCCCTTTAAGGGGCCGTGGAATCCTGGAAGGCAGGTACCCTGACAGTCTGCCTTGGCTGTCTCCCCAGCACCCAGTTCTCCGCCTGCCCACCCGCGAGCTCAGAAAAGGAAACTTGGCACGTGCAGTGTGAGCACCTCACCTTTGCCCTTGAGCTTCTCCAGGGCTGGGGGCTGGCCCCCCACCAAGGCCAAGAACTCAGCCTCCAGCTCCTCATCGTTGACGCCGTCCTCAGGCATCATCAGCCCTTCCGGGGAGAGGTCGACCAGCAGGCCCAGCTGCAGAAACAGTGCGGATGCCCTCAGAGCTTGGCCTGGGCTACGCCTGGCCGGCGGCTGCCGGGATGAACCCACAGACCGCTCTGGAGGAACAGCACCCAGGGAAGGCCATTTCCAGGGAGTGGCAGGAGACTGGAGTGGGTCCGGAAGGAGCAGGCAGCCTGCAACAGGAATCTTCCCAGATCAACAGGCCGGGCCCCAGATCAACAAGCCAGGACCCAGATTAACAGGGCGCCCAAGAGCCAGTGGTGAGAGCAGGGTCTCTGATCAAGTCCAAGCCCATGCCCCAGGCATGCTGGTGGTCACTTTGGGTAGGAAAGGCCAGGCCCACAACCCCCCCCAAAACCAATCTACGATGCACACCCATGAGCTTGTTCCACCAAGGCCCTCAGCAGAGGCGGGCAGGCAGGGTGGTCTGAACATCCAAAGTTGGACAGTGGAAGTTCAAAGCCAGGACTCTGTGAGGAGAAGCACACCCGTTTCCCGTGTCCTGGTTAATGACATAGGATGATGTGACAATATTAGGCGGAATTATATAGCACAGCCCTTTGGCTTTAAGCTCACTAAAACACACCGCCATTGATTTGAAGCAGGGGCCCCCTAGGACAGAGAACTGCCCCGGTGAGACTCTCACTCTTGGTGGGAATAGAAAGACCCTGTTTCTCTCGGGGAGTGGTGGGGACCAAACTGCTGGCCGGGCCCGACGTGTCCCATCACCAGGGCTCCCTTTGAAGCCCACTGTATGAGATCAAACCGCCCCTCAGCAGCAGAAAGATTCGCAGGGAAGCTGCGGAGGCTGCGAGGTGGTGATGCACAGGCCAGAGCGTGTTGAAGAGGAGGGCGAGACTGAGTGCTCCACTCCACCTGCCCAGCTGCTGGGACCTGATGTAGGCCCCAAAGGGGAAATGCACAAGGACTAAGCCTCTGGTAAATCCTGGCTGACCACAGGCTAGGGACGGGAAAAGCCTTGCTACCAAGCAGAGTGCATTGGAAAGGGGATCACAGCAGGTGCAGTGAGGTTACAGTGTAGCAATGTTACCATGGAACATCCTATCATTTGATCTCCCTTTTGATCCTTTTCAAATTGGTTATAGCTCTTAACCTATCTAGCTTTCTTTTCCACTGAGATGGGTTTTTTTTTTATGTTTTCTTTGTTATGGTTATTAGTTTTCTGTATTTCTGGTTTTATTGATTTTTTGGGGGGGCAGCACTGCCCTCTGGTGGGAGTAGGAGGTCCAGTATTGCTCCTGGAGAGCTGCTGCTGGATTTGAACCGCCAGCCCAGTGGGCTGCAGTCCTGCGCACAACTACTATGCTACCGGGGCTCAGCCCTTAATGATTTATTACATATAAGATCCAGGATAGACAAACCTAGAGTCAGTAACTGGGTTAATGGTTCCTTCGAAGGATAGTAAGATAGGCCAGTCTCGGAAACCCACAGAAGCAGTTCTACCCTGTCCTATTGGGTACCTGTGAGTACTCAATGGTTGGCGGGGGGATAGGGGGAGTTAATTACGATGCGTACAGAACAATGAAGATGTTCTAAAGTCCACATGGGGATGCTGCACAACTCTCCTTGGTGTGACTGGACTATTGTATGATGGGTAAATCATATGCAAATAAAACCATTTTAAAAAGAAGTTGCTTTTTGACCAAGAACAGCCAGATCCCTCCAAGGACACATGACTGGACCCTGCGTCCAGCAACGAGGCCCCTAGGTGGTTCTATCTGCGTGGGAATGGAGGGGACGCCGTGCAAGTTGGGTGTTTGGGTGGTTCCGTGGTAGCATTCTTGCCCTCCTCGAAGGAGACGGGGTTAGACTCCCGGCTGGCACATCTTGTACTCAGCCACAACCGCTCTCTCTGTGGAGGCTGATGAGATAGCGGGACGGATGCCGAACAGGGCTCAGGGGCGCTTCCAGACTAGGGGGTACGGCCTGGCAAAAATAAGCTAGTGAAAACACCCGATGGTTCTGATTCCCAACCAATGGGGGACCGGGCAAGACCTGGCAGCGTTTTGCTTCACTGTGCCCATCCCAGGATCTGCAGGGGTCAAGGGCTGGCTGGAGGGGCAGCTAACAGTCACAGGGGTAACAGTGGATGACGATATTTGCAGGCGTGAGGTCCCACCAATGACCGTAAATTATCTCCCAGGCCTGTCGTCACCCCGGGTCTGGTGGGGGCAGAGATCTTAGGATCTCCATTTCCCAGGTGGAAAATGGAGGCGCACAGCTGTGAAGTGGCAGCGAGCAGAGGCCAGGAGGGAAATTCAGGATCACCCGCCCCTATGCCCGGATACTTGGGCTACACGCTGGCCTCTGGCTTGCCTGCTCATCCCTATGACCTTGGACACGTCTCAGACACCTCTCTGGGCCTCAGTGTCCTCATCTGTACAACGGGGACTTCCAAAGGTGGCCTGGTTTGGGCGGTGTGGGAGTTTCTGGAGCAGGCAGACCCAAGATCCTTACGAACCCAGGTCCAAGGCCTGCTCCTTTCTCACCGGAGCTGAGGCGGCAACAGGTGGCCCCCGCCCGAAGGGGGTGGGGGCGGGGAGTCATAGGCAGAGGCCAGAGGCAGTAGGCCACACCTAGGGGACTAGGGCTGCCTGGTCGCACCTGGGGGGCGGGACGAGGCTCACTCAGGGGGCGGGAATCAGGATCCCCGGGGGGTGGGGTCCTCCTCAAGCCTGTGACGGGTTCCGGAGGGTTCCCCTGGCGGGGCCCTAAGACGCAGACTCACCTGGCGGGCTGCGGCGGCTCCTCGGCCTGGGGGCCCTGGGGGGCCCTTCCTCTTGTGCATCTTCTAGGCTGGATGCCCGGACAACCGGCCCCCGTGTCCGGCCTTGCCCCGCCTGCCTCCTCCTCCCCTGGGAGGGCGCGGAGGGGAGGGGGGGAGAGAGAGAGAGAGAGAGAGAGAGCGATGTCTCCTCGCGCACGCGCCCTTCCAGGAGCTCGGCGCCCCTTGCTCGTCACCCCGTAATCCTCGTCCCTGCGCCCTCACCCTCGCTGCCAGATGGGGCCGCCCCACTTCCGCTTCGGCCCTCGGGCACCGCGACACCGGAGACCTACTCCTGGACTTGTCTGACCCGTCGCATCGAACTACAACTCCCGGCAGGCCGCGCGCGCGCGCGCCTGGGTCTACGTACGTCAGAAGGGGCGTAGGGCTGCGCAGAGAAAAGGGGCGGGGCGGGCGC
>PVJH01043779.1:0-13400 GCA_004026705.1 Nesogale talazaci | reverse complement strand
AAAAAAAAGAAAAAAATAGTGGTCACAATTGAAAATGTGGAATTTCCAAAGGAAATTTCCCACTTCTCTGGGGATTTGGAAGATTACTATGGTTCTTGAGGCACTTTTGTCTGAAAGAAACAAGAGAAACCATACTCCAACTGGCTTACCCATCAGAACATTCATCATCTCATGTGACACCAGGCCCAGAAGCTGAGTCCAGGGTCGATGTTCCAAGGGTGTGCTGCAGATTCTCCTTGTCTGGAAGCAAAATGGCAGATGCAGTTGCTGACTTCATAATCTGATTCAACTTTTGTCCAGAAGAGGCAATGCTATCTCTTCTGTCTTTCAAAGCCTTGATGTCCAGGTGTTCTTTTTCTCCTGTTCTATTGGTTAGAATTGAGTCATGAACCTATTTTCACACTAATAACTTAGAAGGATGAGGGCATTCTTTTAATTGGGCTAAATCAATCTGGATCTAGCTCGGAAGGACAGACAGGAGAGTAGGAGCAATTTTCTCTGAATTATGTCGGAAGAAGAGGCTCTATGAGCAAAAGACAGGAAGGGCATGAATATTGTGTGATAACCAAGACTCCAATGCCATCTGACAGTACTGGTTTGACATTTCCTCACAAAAATTGACAGGAAGTGAATATGAGTTGGAATCTTGTTGAGGGTCAAGGAGAGGGCCCATCCATGGCCACAATATGATCCTGCATATTATTTTACACCCTGCTTGCCCATTACTTAATCTCCTTAACTCCCACAGGCATTGAGATTGGGATTCCATGTCTACACATTTTAGGTGCATTTTAGTGATGCCTACTTGCTTCCTTTGTAAGACATCAGGGTGGTGGTTGAATTTCTCTTCCTGCTTTTCATCCACATATGAGGAGAAGATTCTTGCTAATCCTCCAAAGGATGAATATTGTCTTCAGTATCCCACTTCTATCTTCTTTTTGGCGATGTCCTTATCCTGCAGACTGCCAGGAAACCCAAGTAAAAGCCCTTCGCCCCACTCAAGCAGCTGTGAAAAGGTCTTCAAGAATTTGAGTCTTTAGAAAGCTGCCTCTGTAATGAACTACTCTCAGTGAAGAGAGAAAACATACAGTGTCAATCATCGCTCGTGACAGGGTGCAATTAACCCAGGATCAGATTGCAGCAAGATGGATGGGGCCAGATGGTCCTGGTATCCTAACAAAGGGATTATGCAGTAAGTGTCCTTCAGAAAGGAGAGATTTTTCTACTTGGAACTCTAGGATGCAGAAGAGGCAAGAGTGAGAGCCTCACAATTTCTAAACAGATATTACAGAGTAAGGAAAACTAATACATGATGCTTTAAATCACTGTTCCAGCTCTTAATTGGTAGCTGGTAAGGCATACATTCACTGGCAGCTTTGATAGTTCTTGAAGCTATAGCTACTAGAAATGTTTTAACCATGAGGGACCTCCACTAGGAAACGCAGAATCTTAAATATAGTGGGGGCAGATAAAGTAAAGAAAGTAAATGGAATTAATTCATTCTCTCCCTAAGGGTTTTTTTTTTTACAAAAAATTTTAATTATACACATGCTTCTAAGTGCTTGGGAGGTAGCAGTGGACAATCTGGATGATGTATTTGCTCTCTTTAGCTTCCATGCTGGTGGGGACAGAGAACTAACAAAAAAGCCTCACAGAGAGATGATTTTGGAGTGATCCATGTGACGAAGCACATCCAGTGAGCGACGTGAGGGCAGATGAAGGGAGGGCTGGGTAATCGCAAGCTGGCAAATGTGTGGTGGAAGGAGGTGGGAAGGAGAAGAAGAGCTCTTATTTCTAGTGTTTGCCAATTCTCATGGTGTAAATTTCCCCCTCACAACTGATTTCAAGGCACAAGTTTGACCAGCAGCTGAGAAGAGCTGTTCATACTATGAGACAGTTCCAGAATGCCTCTTGGAAGACATTGTATCACCTCAAGATTGGATTGCCTGATAGGATCACTTTGAGAATGCCGCACTAGAGCTATGAAGTGGGTGACGAGGAGATAGCCAGGTGGAGAAAGAGCCAGGGGGAACATTTTCACGCATAAGAGACAGTGCTAGTTAAGGGCATGAGGTGGAAAATCATAGAATGTTCTTTAGGAGGGGTGACTAGAGTTTATCAACTGTTTATAGAGATAGATAGAGGCAGTAGCTAGATGATTTAGAGCTATGAAGACCATTTTGCAAAGTTTAGGTTCCCCTCTATGGTGTCATCGGACACTGTTGGGGATTTAAGCAGGGACCAACCCCGTCTATTTAGCAAAGAGTGTGTTTATATCTTCACTTTACTCTTGCTATTGTTGGTTTATTTCTCTCCAATATCCCACCCCCGCTATCTAGTAACTGGGGATCCCTGACAAGAAGAAGAGAGGAATATTATGAGTATCTATAGTGACAGAAACAAAAGCCTTATTGTCAGTTGCCGCTGAATTGGCTCCGTCCGACTCCCGGCGAACGTAAGTCCTGCATCATCTTCACGAGTGTTGATGTGTTTGAGCCCAGAGTTGCAACTATTGTGTCCCTCCATTTCACTAAGGGGTCCTCTTTTTTCCTGACCGCTATTTTCCCAAGGTGATGGCCTTTCCTGTTGCTGACGTTAAATGCTGCTGAGAAGTTCCAACTCACAATGACTGTACCAACAACCAGATGAAAGAAACACTGACCAGTCCTGCTTCATTCTTATAATCATTCCTATGTGTGAGCCCCTTGTTGCACCCATTGTGTCAACACACCACACGCACACACACACATGTACTGTCTACATAGGCGGGGGCACTCCCCCCCCCCCAAACCAGAATGTTTTTTCAAATCTATATATTTAATTTTTTAATTTTGTTTTCTACAAAACTACCTTATCAACTTCAAAGTACTCTCCATGACACTTAACACATTTGTCAAATCTGTGATCCCATTTTTGGAAACATTTTTCAAATTCATCTGTTTTTTTTCTTCACCTCTTCTAAGCCATCAAATTGCTGTCCTTTCATGTCCCTCTTTATTTTTGGAAACAAAAGAAGTCTCACAAACCAAGGTCAGTTGAGTCAGGTCTGTGTGGGCGAGAGAGGCAGGCTGTTCTTTGCCCGAAACTGGCGCCCTGAGATGGCCAAGTGTGCAGGTACATTATTGTGATGGCAAAACCAGTCACCCATCTGCCACAAATTAGCACTTTTTTTTTCACACACTGTTACACATTTTCGCCCCCAGAATCTCTAACTAGCAAGCTTCATTAACACTCTGATCTAGTAGAACGAACTTCAAATGCACTATGAGTCGACATTTTCATCCATTCACGAAGTTGACATGGATGAGGTTTGCTATCAATCAACATTTCACCTTTTTAGAGACAAGAAAACCACTCATCATACACTTGAGTTTTCCTCATAATGCTCTCCTTATAAGTTGTATTCAATAATACAACAGTTTTTGTGGCACTTTTCCTGAGCAGGAAACAAAATTTCACAGGCCCATGCTGTTCACTTAAATAGGCCATCACAAAAAAATGAGGTTCAAGTGAAACTGCTTTTATGAAAAAATTCACTGTGACCAGAGAGAACCTTCCCAGGAGATGCCACTGGTTGTACTAACTCAGAGCGAGTTGCTCAGTACTCACCTAGCAGGAAAAATGCGTACTGTGAAAGCTATGCTTAGCCAAGTACAATTCCAGTTTTTATTGAGTACCCCCTCATATATATGTATTGTATATGTAGTGCAAATTGTTTTCTCTTTAAACACATTTTGTTGCATGCACATAGACATTTATATCAAGAAATTTATATTGAGAATGTTGCTTGCAGAGTTGTAGAAGTTAAGTCCGGTTTAATTCAAGTCCATGTGTCAGGTGTTAGCTAAAGTCTTCTGTCTGGCATAGCTTTGTAGGCTATTGGACCTAGGACTGGCAGATACACTATAGGCAGCAGGGGCAATTGAACTCAAGGTGAGCAAGTCAGGCTTGTGGCTGAAAAGGGGAGCGATTCCAAGTTTGACAGATCAAATTGTTGGTTCCCTGGATGGGAGGGCAATATAGGCAGCTATGGGCCTGTGGCGATCATGTATTTATGTCACTTTCATGATTGGGATGTAGGGGTGGAGTCTAGCCTGTCAATCTGGAGATAGCCAACAAGGCCTCTGTGTGGGCATGGCTTTCTCCTGAGGATTCTGGGAAGTCTTGTGGTATTTCCCTCATGGAGATGAGAGACCATCTTCTCAGTTGTTGGGAGACGCTCGACTGACAAGACAAGATGGCAGCGTCCGAGGAACCGGAAGAGCCAGAGGAGAAGCCACACGACCTTACCCTGATGGAACCAGACCTGGAAGCTGGAAAAGCCACAGAGAGACCCCTGCCAGCACTGAGATGTTTCTATCACCAGTGAATACTGCTGAAGTACCCTGACGTCTGGAAATGAGGAGCTATAAGGAGACCCCTGCCAGAGTTGGGACTCTGCACCCACTGGTCTGTGACTTGGTGAGTCAGAAGGACACTTTATAGACTGGTATCGGACATATGGGCTAATATTGGACTTATGACTTTGAGCCGGACTGGGTTGGGATGCTTTCTCAATGGTCCATTCCTCTTATATATAAACCTTTCCATTATATCCATATGCATGCCTATGAATTTGTTTCTCTAGTCTATCCGGACTAACCCATGACCCATGTTAAAAAAAAATAAAACACACAAGCAAACTGGGGCTGGATGAGCCAGATGCAGGATCCAGATTCAGCACAAAGCAAGCAAACCTTCTACACATTTCTTTATATGAGTTAGGTCATACCCCAAGGGAAATACCTTTTGATTTCACCAGGGCTGAATGACCTGGGTAGGGGGTTGCACTTTACCACGGTAATCCTCTCACCACGCTGTGGTGCTCACAGCAAATCATGTCACAGAGTTGATCACATTATGTTAGGTCACATCGTGGATGATTACTTGACCTCAACTGCCAAACCACCGAGAATCTTAGTTCAGTCAAGCTGACACTTAGCCACTTAGTCACACTGACTCTTAAGTATAAGCTCCTTCTCCAGGGACTGGTCTTTCCTGACAACTTGTCTAAAGAGAAGAGCACGAGACAACGTCTTGCCATCCTTGCTTCTAAGACCATTCTGGCTGTACTTTTTCCCAAAGAACAAACAAATCTGCCTGAGAAGCAGTGCACAGTCACTGCTTTGGGGCTTGTGGCCCAGGATGCACTTGGCTTTTCACAGAGCTGTGGCACTCTTCCTGTAAGTTAAGCTTGGTCTTCCTTAGTTCAGGCCGGCTAAGAACATGGGTTCATGACTGAAAATTCCCAGGCTAAGTTCAGCTTCTGTCATTTATGGTCATAGATATAATATTGCTCCCCTGCCTCCGTTTTCCCATCTGTAAAGTGTAGGTGTCAATGTTGTCTCTTCCTGTTCTTACTATGAGGACTAGAGGGGATAATTGGCATAGAGAATTTTGGAGAATTCCCCCAGGCAGTAAGCTCTCAGCTGTGAGATAAAATGTTTATGGTTTGAACCCACTCTCAGCTCTATGGAAGAAACACTTAGTGATCCTATTTCCATAAAGCTTTCACTCAAAAAAGCCCTTTGGGGTCAATTCTCCTTTGTCACATGGGGTTGCGATAAGTCAGAATCAACTCAGTGACACCTAATTACAACACCTTTTTCCCCATTGTGTTAGTCCGGGTGTAGACTAGAGGAAGAAATTTCATAGACACGCATATGGATATTAGGAAAAGGTTTATATTCAAGAGGAACAGGACATTGAGAAAACATTCCAACCCAGTCCAGTTCAAAGTCATAAGTCCAATATTAACCCATATGCTCAAAATCAGTCTATAGCGTCTCCTTCCAACTTATGAAGTCACAGGTCAGTGGGTGCAGAATCCTGGTGCTGGCAGGGGTCTCTACATGATTCCTCGCTTCCAGGGCTCAGGGTCCATCAACAGCATCCCGTGGTGGCAGAAACAACTCATTGCTGACAGAGGTCTCCATGTGGTTGCCCCAGCTTCAGAGGTCTGGCTCCATCAGGGCAAGCCATGTGGTCTCTCCACTGGCTGCTCCAGCTTCTCGGATGCTGCCATCTTGTCTTGTCCATGATTCATCATCTATGAGACTAACTCCCAAAAACTGGGGAGATAGATTCTCATCTTCATGAAGGAATTATTGCGATATTTCCCAGACGTCTCAGGAGAAAACCATGCCCACACAGAGGTCTCATTGGCTACTCAATGGCTATCTCCAGATTCACAGGCTAGACACCACCCCTACATCTCAATCATGAAGTTAACATAAGAACACGACCTCCACACCCATGTAGGGTCCTTACTCTAACTAGATGTGCTGTAGGCGCAAGGCACCAATCGTATACTTGTGTCAGGAGCACCGAAAGATCCTCCCAACTTCACTAGCTTTTTAACCATTTCTTCCTCGAGACTATCTAGTGACTCTTGGCTGACCATCTGTGCAATGGGAGTATGATGTGACCAGCAGTGAGTTTGGAAAGCACTTGACACCCTCAACACAGATCCGGTTACCTAATGCTTATGAGTCGAAAACTGGCCAAGTAGTGTAACGCGCTTAGCACGGTGTCAGCAGTACATCATGTCGATAGGTCCTCCCTGTCGTTGTTGTCGTCGTTGTCGTCGTCGTCCTCCTCCTCCTCCTCCTCCCCTCTGACCTCAGAAGCAACATGTGTTGGATAACTTTGCAACTAACCTATACATAAGTATATCAGTAAAAAGGCCTTCTGGGATACAGTGGGCTGCTATGAGTCGGAGCTGATCCCACAGCACATAACAGAAGCAACAACAGGAGCACAGAAACAGAGGAGCCTTCATTTCATGACAGCCTTGGACCAGAGGTTTTATGCATATTCACTTCTCCTTTAGATCTCACTTCTAAACCGTTGATTCCCCCGGCTTTGCTGTCAGTGATAACTAAATCGATTAAGGAAAGAGCTCCCAAGGTTGGGTGAGTGATACAGGTTCTGAACAACCTCACTTGTGCTGGAAATGAATTGATTCACTTTAAATACTTTGTCTAAAAGTTATTTGGCCTGGAAAATACCAATCTAATTCCCTTACAAGTAAGGGAATTATAAAGAGAAAGATCTAATCAGTGAGTAGAATATAGCCTTTAGAAAATGTGCATCAGCATACCTTAACGAAAGTAGAATAAATCTTGAAACTTTAATATCCCCCTTTCTTGGACCTAAATAGGCCCCTTTGGAAAACTATTTTATTGTTTCTCATTAAATTAGAATTGTGCTGAGGTGCCACTATCTACCGTTTCCTATTATTATTAATGTAAAAAAAATCACTGCATATTCAGCATTTCCCTAGTTAAGCCAGAGGAAAATTCTCCCCATGCTTGTGTTTCACTTGGACTCATTTTTAAACAAAGTTCCTTTCCTCTTTTTTTTTGGTGTACATCTGCACTTAAAGATAGCAATCCTTTCTAGTGACAATTAAGGACATTTAATGTATAGGTTTGCTTCTGCTTGGTGAAATGAGCAGTTCTTACATAAGTAGTGTGGAAGAGTTAGGGATACAGGAAGAAGCATCTCATTAACCTGAGGAAGATACAGCCATCTCTGGGTACCAGAGCTTAGGAAGCATCGTTTTTCAAAACACGAGTCTTCTGAAAAGCCACTGGAGAGGATCTCTTCAAACATAGGACTCACCAGTGAGATGGAAGGCTTGACGAAGGCCAAGACTCAGGTTCTTACTGCTGCATAGAGAACCACCGCTGTTGGTGGTGCTACTTGAACAACTGTGCCGCAGTGTTTTATCTTCTCAATTCATCCATGAAATGGACATGGAGTGACCCAGAGGCTTTAAACTGGTAGCCCCTCAGGGCAGCGGGTCTAGAGGTGTGTTGTTTGGACCTAGAGATTCTGTACCATCTGGTGACACATGGTAACAAATACTGGGATGGAGAAGGACCACTTCATTTGGACCAGTCATCTCCTCTCCAGTCCAATTCGTATTTCTTACACGTGTGGCCCATGTGGGTGGTTTCCAATCTCTGCATTCAGAAAGCACAGAAAGCGTTCTCTTCAAGTCAGATGGTGGATCGGGCCATCGTCCAACACTTAGGGAGAGTTCTTCATGTCAAAGTCCTCACTAAGACATCCAAGTCCTTACACAATGCCCATCTCATTGTTTGCTGCCATTGAGTTTCTTCCAACACACGGTGACCTTGTGAACAGCTGAAAGAAACATTGTCTAGTCCGGCACCATGCCCAGGGTCTTTGTTATGTTGGAGCTCAGCGTCGAGGTCACTGTCACCCCTCTCACTGAGGGTGTCTCTTATTTTCACTGAACCTTCTTCATGTTACTAGTCGTGGTGTTTTCCTCTGCCTGTTGATCTTTCTCAGTGATGCTCCAAACTATGTTGGGTAATATTGTGATCCGTGGAGTTCTCATGGGTTCATTTGAAAAAAGAAATCATCAGGCTGTTCATCCTAGTCTGTCTCCATCTGGAAGCTCTTATAAAAATTACCTACCAAGGGCAGTCCAGTTGATAGTCTAAATAATGGTGATAGTTAGGTTTATCATGCCAACTAGGTCAATGGGAATAGACAGCTGGCATCCCATCTCCCTCTTATTCCCTGATGATCGAGCCAGTGTGTTGCTGCTTTAGCTAGTTCTCTGTCTCAACCTGTGTGCTGTGAGGCAAGCCAACCCATGGACTCTGTCACTAGAGCATGCATTGTTTGAGTTGAGACTGGTGCTCCTGTCACAGTGCCGGAGTTTCAGGTTCCATCAGGGCCAGCCTCTCTAAGCTCCCAAGCTACTGTCTGTTGCTGATACACTAATGCTATGTGCAAGACACTGCCTGTCTTGCATGAGGGAAGGCGCTGCCGTCTGCTTCCTTGACTTGGACCTGGTAGTCGTGAGTTGGAGGGCTTCCAGTATATTAACTAACAGCCTCCAGTATATGAACTTTTGCACGAAAATGACTTGGACTGAGCCCTCTGCACTGCTCTGTGGACTAATTAGCTGTTATGTTCCTTCTGGCTGCATAAATCTATCCTCATATAGACATCATTATTAGTGTCCTGGTTTTGTTTCTCTGGAGAACCCTGCCTAACACAAGGACAGTGGCATAATTTCTAGTATCAGAGAAACATGCATGCCCCCACAGAGCAGCAAATTAGCAGGTGGGTGGTTGATTCTTTCCTTTTCTTCGACCAATTTCTGACTCTCTATGGCAGCATCATGAATCTCTTTGGTACAGGCCTCCATGTTTTTCATTCTCACTTCTTTCTGTTTTTGCTCAAGTGTCAGCTTTTCAATGTTGAAATGTGTTCATTTTTTTTTACAAACAGTTAAATGCACATTTATGTTTATAGCAACACTGCTATAATAGCACGAATGATGGAAACAATTAAAGATCCCATCTGTGGAGGCGTGGATAAATAAATTCTGGTACATACACATGATGGAATACTATGTATCTCTAAAAAAACAATAGTGGAACTGTCAAACACCTCATGATATGGACAAAATGGTAAGGCCTTAGCTCAAGCAAATTAGTAAATCTTACACAGCTAAATACTTCATGACACCATTATTATAAAGGAAAACAACAACAACAACAACAACTAAGAAAAGCAGTGGCAGACTTTGAAGACTATGGCAAGGCTGGACATGTGGGAAGGGGGAAGAACAGAGAGGGCGGGAAGGGACTGGAAGGGGGTGGGTAAGAAAGAGCCATGTAACAGAATGCACTGGGATCTGTCATTATTATGATGAACTGTGCTGTGCAGCTGTATTTAGTGTGTGTTCCCCTGTGTGCAATGCTCCGCAAAAGAAGGGGTGCTGGTGGAGAGAGAGAGAGAGGAGTCTCCAAATCCTCATTAACTCTAAACACTAAGTGGTTACCAAAGGAGGAAAGGTAACATTGTAATGGACTTTAATGCTTTGGTAGCACATGAACTAGTTTTAAACAAACTAACAACAACAACAACAACAACAAAGAAATATGTTCAGTATTTTAAATGACAAAACTTCCTTCCCTGACAGTACTTATTAATCCCTTTTCCACATTAATTATTATTGACACATTCTTTTACCAAAACCTTTACCATTGCCCAACATAGAAAATATCTTACTTAGTTTTTTAACAAATTCATTTTCTACTCCTAACTAAACTATAACCTTTGTTAGGGCCAGAACTTTGTTTTACTCATGACTGTATTTTCTGCACCTATAGTAGTGTAGGCACCTGCTATGTAGACTTAACGGTAAATGCTTAAGTACGGTATGTACAGCAGGAGGCCTTCGATGCTCATGGGAACTGCAGGATCCCAAGGAGGGTGGACCCAAGGATTGGTCATTGGGGCAGTGAGGAATGAGGCTGGAGAAGCCACGGTTGTGTACACTGGACAGGATAGGAGGGGGAGAGAGAGAATGGTACCAGACAGTAAGGAAGGGGTAGGCTTACTTGGAAAATTTTGGTTTCTGTTATTCTGCAAATCAAATCAGTATATTAGCTATTGACATCCACACATCTGGGAACAGGTCCTTCCTAAAAATGAAACGAAAACTAAAAATCCTGATGGAGCTGCTGAGACAGAAATGTAACAAACTCCTAAGACTGCAGTTTACCCTGGTATCTCTCCAAGACATTGTTCTTTCAAGAAACTTGAGGCTGGACAAGTCTGATGGCAGAAGACTGTGGTAAGGGCCATCCAGACTGGACTGTTTGCTCTCTATGTAGTTTGGGGGAAATGAGTCAACCTCTCTGAACCTTTTACTCATTTGCAAAATGGGCAGAAATCTGTCTACGATTCTAAGCTGTTGTGAGCATTGCCTGTAATATGCCAATTATCTTGTAGAGTAGTAATTACTGAGTAAATTGTTAAAGTCATAATTATCAAAGCAGTTATGCATTTTATTGATGATTATGCAAATGAAAACATAATTTTTAGATGAGTATTAATGGCAGACTTAGTGTCCCTGTGTGGAGCGGGGAATTAAATGCTTAGCCACTAATCACAACGTGGACGGTTTTTGTCCACTCAGTTGCTTCAGAAGAAAGGCCTGGTGGTCAGTTTTTGAAAGAAGTTGAATTGAATTGAAGTTGAAGAAGCCGATGAAAATTCTGTTGAGCTCTGTTTGAAAGGTGACGCACCCAGGGCTCTCCATGAATCATACCGACTTGATAGCAACTGTTGTGTCCTTAGCTTTTCTCTCAATGGCAGACTTAATTTTTACTAGGAAACATAGCTCACAACATCACAAAATAATGTCTTTCCTGTATGCCTTCAGTTTTCAAGCATGTTGATGAATGTAATATACAATGTGTACTTCAATGTAGCTCACTTTCAATGCTGTCAAGTCATGCAACTCAAGGTAGAATGGCCCTGTGTGGATTTCTGAAACTGTAACTTTTTTGGGGGGTAGAAACTATAACTCTTTAAAGGAGTAGAGAACCTCATCTTTTCCCCTTGGAGTGGCTCATGGCTTCCGACAGTTGCCTTTGTGGTTAGAAGCCTAACCCTTAACCACTATGCCGCCAGGGCCTCTATACAAGCAATATATAATGTATATGGCAATTATACCTGTGAAAAGCAAACTCACTGTGGTTGAGTCAATTCTGACTCATTACAACTATTCAAGGCAGGGCAGAGCTGCCCTGTTGTTTTCTGAGATGGTAGCTCTTTTGGGGAGTAGTAACCTCATTTCCCTCCCATGGAGTGGCCTGTTGTTTTGAACTCCTGACTTTGTGGTTACCAGCCCAATGCGTACTCAGCACACCACCAGGGCTCCAGACACAAAATATATAGGTGTGGGCATTTTCCTGCTTAGCAGATCATGGACTCTGTTTTGTTGCCTTTGATGTTGATAGGGCACTGGGTGAGTTGAAACATTCGGGACCATTTATTTCCCTGTTCATCTCTGTTCTTTGCTACCCTAGCCACCAAAGCCTGTTCTTCAGTGGGAGGCCGGTGCGCTGAAGCCCCCTGTCTTTAGCAGCCAGGCAGACTCTGCTCTGAGGCCAGGGGAAGAGTACCTCATCACTTTTGAGTCCTGTGAGTCCTATGGATTACACTTTATTTAATATATACAGCATGTAAATAAGTTTCAGAGGCATAAAAGCTTCAGAACTAAACGAAAAGGAAAATTTAATAACCGGCAGATTTCTAGATTGTGCACTAAATAACTCGCTCTTCATCCTAAGAAAGGGGAGGAGGAAGACGGAGTTTAATAGACACGTATAACAAATTAAAATCCGGTATCAGGAGGGAGGTGTAAATCACATTCCATGAACCGAACCATGTGCTTCTCATCAGACCTTCTCCAGCCACCCTGCCTGGGAGCTGGGAGCATCATTCAACCAACTGGATGAAAGTCTGAAAGGAGTCTGATGAAAGGCAGAACTCAGCACGCAGGCCCGGGCTGGGGGCAAAAGTCTACCCAGCCCGGTTCTGCATCCAGCAACCTGTCTGCAAGAGGATGAATTCGGAGCTATCTTCCCAGGACTGTGGGCAAAAGAGTAGGTGAGAGGGCAGCAAGAAGTTTGCACAGGATGGCATCTTGGGGGGTGCCAACGGCTTACAGACTCAGAACTAACAGAAAGTCCACCTCCGGGCACCTTGGAGGAAAAGCCGGGTGAACTGCTTGTGAAAAACCAGCCACAACTCTACTCTGACCCATACAGAGAAGAGGCAGGTCATGAGTCGGGTCGATGTGACGGGGACTGGTAACGGGTATGGACTGAAGGAAACAGGGTCTACGGGATGGAACAGAGAAGCAGAGTAGTAGTGTGTAGCGTGATGCTTCTGTGATGAGGGTGATTTTGCCTCCTAGAGGGCGTGATGCAGTGACTGGGGACAGTCTTGATTGTTACACCAGGGGAAGGTGCCGCAGTCCCTCAGCCAGGGATGCTGGTCAGCATCTTACAGTGCCTAGGAGAGGGCCCTCCTTTCTGTTGGCCACTTTGAGACTTTACTCAGGATGCCGAGTCGAAGTCCTGGGGGTTAGAAGCACATGTAGACGCCTCTCAGCCAAACTCAAGAGCACCGCCTTCCCGTTGATGCCACCCCCTTGAGACCCTACCAGGCAGGACAGAACTGCCCCTGTGGGCTTCTGAGACTCCAGCTCTGTACAGGCTGCGGCAGTCATCTAATCTGGTGTCAATGTGAAGATTGAGAGTACAGGGATACCGTCTAGCCTGTCAACTTGGAGATAGCCACCGAGACCTCAGTGTGGGCATGACTTTTTCCCGAGAATTCTGGGAAATGTATTTCCCCCTTGGAAGTGCGAGACTCACTGCTCCGCCCCTTGGAGATGCTCTACTGACAAGACACAAGGCTGACTCCCTGTGTTGTGAGTCATCCCAGAGGAGAAGCCACATGAACTTGCCCTGATGGAACCAGACCTCGGAAGCTGGAAAAGTCACGTAGAG
>PVJH01043778.1:0-13405 GCA_004026705.1 Nesogale talazaci | reverse complement strand
GGTTCAAAACCACTGGCCATCCCTCCCAAGAAAGGCGGGACTTTCTACTCCCATAAGGAGTCATGTCTCAGAAACCCGCAGGGGAAGTTCTGCCCTGTCCTACCAGGTTGCCATGAGCTGGCATCGAGCCGATGGCAGTGCGTTTGGTTTCAGAGCTCTGGCCTAGCTTCGATGCCGCATTATAAATTGGGTGTTTGCAAACCTCACACGTGTCAGAAAACATAAGCACTCTAAGGCCCGGAAGAGGCTGGAGAGAGGGGAAAGGGACCCACCAGACCCTGATGGATGGTCCATTCCGTCTTGGAGGAGGCCAGGGGGTTGGACCTCACAGCTGAGGTCCTTACTGACCCGGGGAAGAGGGCGGGGGCAATCGGAGGCATGATGAGAAACGGCCTTCCAGATGGGAGTGCCGGTTTTCATTAGTGCACCGGGAGAGGTGGCATCAGGCCACTGACCTTTCCCTGCACCCATCCGTCCTTGCTTATAGCCTTGACAGAGCTGGGCTCAGGCCAGGAGCCCTGGTGAGGTCGTGGGCAACAATTCAAGTCCTCTGGCCACCCCTCCAGACAAAGATATGGCTGTCTGCTGCTATGAAGATGTGTAAGGTCTGTGGGCTAGTGTGGTACTCACTGCACTATTAGGCACAAGGTCGACAATTCAAACCCAGCAGCCATTCCATGGAAGAAAGACGAGGCTTTCTGCTCCGGGAAAGATGTACAACCCACACTGCCCCCAAAGGGGTCTCTGATCAAGAATGAATGTGACGACAGTGAGCTTGAGGGCCTTTAATTAAAAAAAAAACAAACTTAAAATTAATCAAAATCTACAGGAGACCATGGTCATGATTTTGGAATGGGGAGGGGGAGACAGGCATAGGGACCCACAGGGCTCCTAGCTGTCCGTATCCCTGACGGGTGCCGAGGTTGAACATGCTCATCCTTAACTCAAAGGTTGGCGGGTCGAGTCCACCCTGGAACCTGGAAGAAAGGCCTGGTTATCTCTGTCTGAAAAGTGAGTCATTGAAAACCCAACAGAACGCAGTTCGGCTGAAGACATCCAGCGTCATCAGGAGCCGGACAGGAGTTGGTGGTGCCTGACCTGCCTACACCCAGCGGTCAACCCGGTGCAGACTCAGAGAGCAAGCAAACAGGGCCCAGTCATGTGTTCAGGGCCTGGGAGCTGTAGGGGGAAGGACAGATATCCGTACTGACACCTGGGGAGACCCATGAGAGACTGGCACCTCTCAGTGACATGGTACACAGGGACATGGTGCACAGAAGCCTGCCTGCTGGGGTCATGGGGCAAGTGGCCAGAAGACCACTTGAACTTATGGACAGGAGTCCAGGCCTTAGAGCACCAAAGCCGGCATCCTGTGGTGGTGTTAGGGATGAAGATTTTGCTGCTTCTGGTGGCCACGCCCAGAAACCAAGCTCCACGTCTTTGAGTTGATTCCAACTCATCTGGAACCCTGGGCTTCTAACAACAAGGCCAGCAGTTCGAGCCCACCAGCCGCTCCTCGGGAGGCAGGCGGGGCTTTCTGCTCCTTGGAAATCTCACAGCAGCAGTTCTTCTCTGCCCTCTTGGCTCCCTCTGAGTTTGAGAGGACGCAGAACAGAAATGAGAGGCAATTAGTGCCAAGCCGCTTGGAGATTGCCCGAGAGGAGAAGCTGACCAAACAGATGGACCAGGACAGTCCTCCAGAGCCTGCTTCTGAAGTCGGAACCTGGGTTTGGACTTCTCACCCCCCAAACAACGAGAAAATAAATGTCTGCTCATGAGAGCCACCCCTTTGTGGTACTTCTGTTGTTGCTTTAAGAAACCAGCCTCCTGGAGAGCTGTGCCCAACAGACTGACCCCCTGCCTCATCCTGCGCCCCCCTCATGATGGTTCTTATATCTGAGGCTGGTGTGACAGCCACTGTGCCGGTCCACCTCATCCAGGGCGGTCCTCCTTCTCACGGGCCCTCTCCTGACCACGCACCCAAAGCACGACGGGGGATGACGTTTCTCCCTTCTTGCTTCTAAGGCGCCTCTGGCTGTACTTCCTCTGAGACAGATCTGTTCGCCCTTCTGGCTTCTCGGAGATGGGCCTGGAGGAGCAGGAGGAAGGGGACAAGGGAGCTCAGAGACAAGAAGGGCGGTCCGCACAGCAGCTCCAACCTGGAGATGTTCTTCACGCCTAGCCATCAGATCCCGTCTGACTCACCACCCAAATCCGAACTCCCTGCCGGCTCATACAGGGGTAGAGCTGCCTTGCATCTCTGGGACTGGAACTCTTTAGGGGAGCAGGCAGCATTGCTGTGCTTCAGGACTAAGGCCATTTTTTTTAGCAAAGCTCACGGGGCCATCGTCCTAAAGCACCGCGTCTGTGTCACAAACTCATGGGAACGCTGCCCCAGTGGTTTCTAGATGGCTCGGGCTTTCCCAGCAAGGTCAGGAAGACCTCAGGCAGAGAGATCCCCTGGAAGGGTGATGGCAACTGTGTTTGGGGTCCCAAAGGGGCAACTTGATGGAATTTTCCCAAGGGTGCAGAACAATCACCGGGCGTATTAGGGAGAAGTTTGTTTTTAATACATCATTTTACTGGGGGCTCATACAACTCTTATCATGAACAATACATCCATCAATTGTATGCAGACCACATTTATACATTGTTGCTATCATCATTCTTGAAATATCCTGCTTGTACTTAGGCCCCTGGTACCAGCTCCCCTTATTTCCCCTCCCTCTCCGGTCCCCCTCCCTCATGAACCTTTGATAATTTACAAATGATCATGATTTTGTCATATCGTACTTTGTCCGATGTGTCCCTTCGCCCATTTCCCTGTTGTCCGTACCCCAGGGAGGAGGTGATACATAGATCCCTGAATAACTTCCCCCTTTCTATTCCACCCTCCCTCCACCCTCATCACCACTGTCACCACTGGCCCTGAAGGGATCATCTATCCTGAATTCCCCATGTTTCTGGCTCCAGTGTGCATCCCTGGTCTAGCTGGATTTGTCAGGTAGAATTGGGATCATGATAGCGGGTGGGAGGAAGCATTTAAGAACGAGGGGAAAGTTGCATATTGCATTGTTGCTACGTTGTACTCTGACTGGCTAGGGAGAAATTTTAAGAAAATTGCATCTGTGGGGGAAAAGACCGAGAAAGTTGTTCCTAGAATTGTTTCTCACCTTGACAGTGCACCCGCTCGTTCTTCAAGGTGACCCAGGGGCGTCCGAAGAGATTTGTGCTGGGAGACTGACCCCACCCACTCTCCCACACCTGCTTCTGCCCCTTCAGAATTCCCCAGACTCAAAGATGAATTCCTAAGGGACGTGGTCCAAGTTCCTCGGGGAGGCCTAAACGGCCATGTTGACGTGGTGTCAGTGGAAGAGCAGAAAATGCCTTGGGGAAGAGCAGACAGGTGCAGACACCAGTGGCAGAAGGGCAGTGGCCTAGACAGAGGCTGTATGAAGACATCACGGCTTCAGTTCTGGATATTTTTCCCTGATAGAGGAGTCTATGATTTTGTAGCAATACTTTGGACTTGCTTGAGAGAAGCCTGGTGGCACAGGGCTTACACATTGGGCTGCAATTCACAAGGACAGCAGTTTGAAACCTGCAGTGTCTCCTCACATACACAAGTGGAGCCTCAGAAGCTCAGCGAGCAGTTCTGTTCTGTCCTGTCCTGTCAGGTCTTTATGAGTTGCCATTGACTTGATGACAGAGAGAGAGAGAGAGAGAGAGAGAGAGAGAGAGAGAGAGAGAGAGAGACTGTGTGTAAATGAGCCTCAAGAGATCCTTGGGAAAATTTGATTATCTCTGAGTTCCATTCCCGCTGAGGTTCTCAAAGCCCCTGGGGCGCCTCTATCTCACCTCGGTCTATGATTATACAGCCCGTAAGTTTATAACATTCATGAACTTGACCTTCAGCGTCATAGGCCAAAGAATACTCTCCGTTTTCAGAAAGCAAAACTTATCATTTCAGTGCAGCCTGGTTCATAGAGACAGTTCTGGGCAGAACACGAAGGATTAGCTGTGCCCCCGCCAGCCTATCGAGTGCAGGCTCGTAAACCTAATTAGCCAATCCAAGCTGCCTCCTGCTGATAAAGTGAATGCCAACCCATTAATCCCATCTCCCTCGGGGCACCCCAGCCTCAGGCTGGGCTGTATGGAGGCCGTCCTTTTTGGCGGCGGCCAAGAGTCTCTCCTCTGCGGGCTGCTCTCTGGCCCTGAGCACGCCCTGCTGCCCAATCGGACCTTTTAGCTCAAATCGACATATTGATCAGATTTTTTTTGTTTTCAGTTGTTTTACAATAGCTCCAAGGAATTGTAGCCCCACTCATCTTCTTCCCTTTGCCTGCCCCTGTGGTCAAAGGGAATTCAATGTTAATGAGCCAAGAGGGGCCAAGAGGCAAAGGTTATGCAGCCAAGGGGCTCAGGCGTGCAATGTGGGCAGAAGCTCTTCTAGGTGCATGGAAGACGAGAGGAGCCATCAAGATACTGGTTATAGGTTGTCCCGGGCTTCCCGCCACCCTCAAAGAGCCTGCAGGTGATGTGGGGTCTGTCCTAGTTTCCTGATGCTGCTGTCCCCGAAATAGCACAGCGGGTGGCTGCCATGAACAGTAACTCATTCTTTCACGGTTTCAGAAGCTACGAGGTGGGGCTTTGGACATGGAACTAGATTCTCTCTGCGTGTGTGTATGCGTGTGTGTGCACCTGTTGTGTGTGAACCTATGTTTGTGTATATGTGTGTATGAGCCTCTGTTTGTGTATAAATGAGCATGTGCCTCTGTGTGTGTTTGTGTAAGTCTCTGTGTATATGAGCATGTGTCTGTGTATATGAGCCTGTGTGTGGGAGCACATGTGTGCCTATGAGCCTACATGTGTGTGTGATCATGTGTGTATGAGACTTTGCATGTGTATAAGTGAGCATGCATCTGTGTGTATCTATATAAGTCTGTGTGTATGAGTGTGTGCGTGAGCTTATATGTGCATTTGTGAGCCTGTGTGTGTGTCTGTATGTGTATTTGTGAGTCTCTCTGTGTGTGTCTGTGTGTGCATTTGTGAGCCTGTGTGTGTGTGAGCCTGTGTGTGTATTTGTGAGTCTCTGTGTATGCATTTGTGAGTCTGTGTGTGTGTCCTCTCTCTGGGAAAGACCCTGGTGTCCCGTCAGCTCCTGTCTCTCATGTCCTTGGCCATCTTCATGTGGGGTGGCCCGTGTTGTCCCAAATCCCCGCTCAGGCCTCACCTGCTCTCCTTGTGTCTCCGTGTGATCGGCTCAAGATGCCCCTCTCACTGCTATGGTTCCCATTGCCTCACCAGAGAAACCCTGTCCCCTGTGGGATCCTACCCCATGTTGACTCGGGCTCACAGGCACCTGCTAGGGTTCCCACGTCTGTGTCCTCGCAGAGGCAGACAGCCACGCCACTCTCCCTTGGAGCAGCCTGTGGATTCAAACCTCCAGCCTGTGTCTCTTCACAGTCGAGCTCTTATCCACTGGGCCACAAGGACCCTTTTATAAACACTCCCAAGGTCCAGTCCACCCCACCCTCAAAGTCCCCTGCCAGCGTGCTTTACGTGTTACTCTGGAGCTTGATAAATTACTCACCGAGCAAACGATTCTGGCCACCCACGGCAAAAGCCTCCTCTGTCTCCCTCTCCAACTAAACTCGCTGCCGGCCAGTCAGTGCCAATGCCCAGCACCCCGGGGGGCTCCAAGACCGTCACTGTACACAGGGGTAGCTCCGTCAGGGCGACTGGTTGTTTCAAACTGCCCACCACTTACCCCTCAGCCCACTCTGTAGCCACTCTGCCACCACAGCTCCTAAAGCAGGGGCCTGCAGAATCGAGGCTCCTTCTGGGCATCAGGGATCACAAGAGCACCGGCATCTGTCTTGTGATCCCTCATCGTGGCTGGCAGCAGGAGGAGGGACAGCGCAGGCTGGTGTGGTCTGAAACTGTTCTGAAGGAGGCGTTCTGGGTCAATCCCTCCTGCGGTCTGGCACTAAGGGGGCGCCTCAGACTTCGGTCCCTGCCGTCATTAATGGGGGCAAAGGAGTGAGCTCGCTGAACTGGCTGGCAACTTAAAATTAGGAAGGCCAGCGAGAACCACAGAGGAGCGTGACGGCCTGAACCACTTCCCAGAAGGAGCCAATCAAACCACCAGGAAAGAGGACCGTGGCTCCGTTTTAATGAAGACAAATGACCAGTTCAAGAAAAGAAAATCATTTCGGCTCCCCAAGCCGGCTGACGAAGCGATTTTAAGCAGGCAAGCGATGTGTCCTGGTGGTCAATCTATGCAGAGGAATGCAGGCCTCCTCGGGCAGCAGTGCGTCCGTCCACTCCCTGGCCCAGCTCTCCGCTCCCACCGACGGATGGAAGCAGTGCCAAGCGATGGAAAAGGAACAGCTCGTGGTGTCGGGTACATCTGCTGCGCGAGCCCTCTTCGGTGTACTTGGGAGGATGCCGGGGTTTTTCCGCCACCTCCTGTGGGGGTGCGAGCTGGCCACTGGACCAGGAAGACTACGATGCATCAGTGTGTGCGAAGGACCATGCTGGCGAAGATGACTGAGAGCACTGTAGGCTGCTGAAAGGACAAATGGGGATGTCATAGAAGAAGACCAGTCAGGGTGCTTCTGAGGGGCAAGGACAGTGGTTCTCAGCCCGTGGGTCACCAGGGGGCCAAACGACCCTTTCATGGGGGTCACCTAAGACCCTATTGCTGATGGTCTTAGGAACCAAGACACCGCTCCTCGATCCGTGTCCAGGCAGTTCTGCCTGCATGCAGATGTGCCCACTGATGGGGTCACCGCACATGAGGACCTGCACAAAAGGGCCAGGATGACATCATGAGACTCCCTTTCACGTGCCTGGACAGGCTATGAGGAGAGGCCAGTCCCCGGAGCAGGACACCAGGTTTGGAAAGGAAGCAGTCAGGAAAGAGGGGGAAGCGCCTCCAGAAGATTGATTGACACCATCTGTGGCCACAACCATGGGCTCAGACGTGAGGACAGTCGTGAGGAGGCCACAGGACCGGGCCACATTTTGTTCTGTGGTGCACAGGTGGCTGTGAGTCGGAGCGGGGTCAGACACCTAGCCTCCAGGTGCACTTCGCACCAAAGGGGAGGCGGGCCCCAAACTGGCACTGATGACAGCGGTTTGATGGAAGACAAGGCCACGGGGTTTCCCAGGTGACTCACTTACTGCCTCAGAGTCAATCCCAGCCCCTAATGACCTTGCGGACCAGAGTGGAACTGCCCAGACGCCTTCCAAGTGTCTACGCCTCTACAGGAGTGACAGCCTCATCTTTCTTCCTTCCAGCAGTGGTGGGTTTGAACAGCTGACCTAGACGCTCGCAGTCCAGTGTCTAGCCAGCAGTGAGGCCGGTTCCTTGGAAAATAGCTTAGTGGAGAACCTTGAAGGCAGATGGAAAACACAAAGCCTTAACCTCTGGTCTCCCACCTTGAACCACGTCGTCACAAGCTATCTGAACCCCTGGTGGGGCAGCTCCTCACCTGCCCACTGCCTCCCCTGGGAGTGAGAGCCATACCCACGAAGCCACAGAAGCCCTGTCCACACTCGCCCTGCAAGGCTGCAGACGCTCACAGCCCGACTGCAAAAATAAATGGACCAACAGGCCGTCTTCCCAGGCACCGTCGCACCACACAGCCTCTCCCACCAACTCACCCCGTGAACCGTCCACGCCCATACCGCCCGATGCATCGACAGTCAATGTTATAAGTATTGTGCGTTTTGCAGCATCATGCAAAATGCGGTCGCTTCACGATGGGTACCAGAATCCCCGAGGGGAAAGAGTCCGCAAAAGTGTTTAGACAGTTCCAGGTATTTCTGCAGGGAAGGGGGGACATGAGGCGAATTCAGATTGCTTGCCGTGCTCCCATGGAAGCCGTCTTCTGCTTACATAATCGATTTAATTGTCTGGTTTATTACAGCGGGCACAATTGCTCCGGGAGGCTGAGCTGGGGTGGATGGGATGTGTGCACGATGAAGCTGAAAGACTCTTCCTGGATTTCAGGCAGAACCCTCTTCTGTTCACGCCTATGAGAGGGCTTCCCGTGATGGGAAAAGGGGGAATACGATGTTTGGACGCCTCCCCCTAGGTAGAGTTCATTGTTTTTAAGGAAAGGGATCATTTCACAAAAGAGAGGGGACTGTACCTGGAGAGAGAGAGAGAGAGAGAGAGAGAGAGAGAGAGAGAGAGAGAGAGAGAGACAAGGAAGGGGTAGACCATCCTATAACCCCACTCAACCTGGTAAGCAGAGAAGAATGAACTTTTCGCTGACGCTGGCTGCTTGGCATGGAATAAAATGCCATGAGAGATGGCCGTGTGTGAATAGGAATCAGTCACAAGAAACCAGGGTCTGTACCTTTGTGTGTAAGGAGAGCGCTCATCCTGTGCCTCCGACTTGTCCAGGAGCGTCTCTTGGTGAGAGAGCTGCCCAGGATAAACTGCAGGGCCTGCACATGGGTCTCTGAGAGGTGACTGGGGTCACCTGTGTTTGATGACACTGTCCTTTCACCGGTAACACCAAGCCCTTCCCCTACCCCTCCACCCCCCACCTCCAAGAGCTCCCTGGGGTTCTTAAAATGAGGGAGGGGGGAAGGTGGGGCACAAGGGGCTTTCTGGAGATGAGGGTTTCATGAAAAGAGGCCGATGGCGGTCTGCCTGGCTTTTATCAGCCAATAATGTGCAGGGCCCCGAACCAAATGGAAGCCATAAAAACAATCCTGTGTGCTTGATACCGTCGCTGAAGACAAAGTGGGGTCACGCCTGGCTGCTGTCAGCACAGAGCCACACTTGGCGGCGTCTGCACAGAAGCCCCGGCCTCCCTGGGAGCAGCCAGATGGCCAGGGAGTGGCAGGCTGGGATAGATGAGCCCCGGGAGGAGACGGATCCAGAGATTGCGTGTTTAAAAGGTGAGGTCAGAAAAGGAGCATGGGCAGCATACATTGCAGGGGGACAAACACCCGTGGTCTGAACTTCTGGCCCAGTACACACACACCTTCTTGGGGTAAACCCCCCAAACACTGAACCAGTGCTGTGTGTGTGTGTTTGTGTGTGTGTATGTGTGTGTGTGTGTGTGTGTGTGTGTGTGTGTGAGTGTCTCCCCAAAACCCACCCAGTGGCACCAGGGAGAAAGAGGTGGTGTTCTGTTGCCATGAGAACAAGGCAGGGCAGCCTGTGAGAGGTTGTACTTTGTCATGACTGGGGTGAGTATGAGAGCCCTGGGAAGTGAGTTCAAAGTCACCATCAACTCTTCGGGAGAAAAAGAAGGTTTTGTGCACCCATGAAGAGTTACTGTCTTGGAAACCCACCCGGGGCCATTCCACCCTGCCCTGTAGGATCGCTGTGACTCAGAACTTACTTGCAGTTTGAGAGTTGGATATATATATATATATATATATATATATATATATGCACAAGTGTCTGTGTGTATCTACATGCCCATGCATACTGAATCTGGGCTTAAATGTAAAACACATGTGTGCACATGTGTGCATGCGTGTGTGCCGTGTGTGCCCGCATGCATGCACACACACACACGCTGTGTCATGGAGTGGAATCTGACTCCAGGGCAACCCATGGAGGGTTTCTGAGGCCATCCACTTCGCCACAGGGTGAGTGTCCTCATCTTTCTCCCTCTGAGTAGAGTGACTGGTGGATTTGAACCTGCCACCTTGCCGTGAGCCGCCAAGCACTAGCTAGTGGCACCCGCTAAGCAAAAGGCTCAAAGTACCCAGGGGCTCCTCAGAAGAAGGACCCGCTCCCATCTGGGTGGCAGCCTAGGCAGTCCGTGGGACAGCTCTGGTCTGTCACCCAGGGTTCTGTGAGTCAGTGCAGACACAGGGACTGTGCCTTTTGTGTGGTCCCAGGCCTGTGTGTGTGTGTGTGTCCATTCAGGGTAAGTTTGGGACACCCACAGGTGCTACGTAGATCCCCAGGGGTGACCTCAGTCCCATCCCCAGGTCAGACTGTCCCAGGGTGTCCCGTTGCTTTCAGCACCCATTCTGCCATTGTCACCACGCCCATGAGTCGTCCTGAGCCACCGTGCCATCAGCTCTGACCCACAGAGGCCCCTGCACAAGGACCAAACACTGCCCGGGTCTGCTCTGTCCTCACCCTGTGCTGTTGGAGACATGGTTTTGGCCTCTGGGTGCCAGTCCCTTTTGTGGAGGGCCGTCCTCTCCCTGGCTGGCTGTCTCTCCACACTATGAGCATGCACGGTGTCCTTCTCCAGGGACTAAGTGCACGTCCAAAGTCCACGCAACCGTCTCACCATCCTTGCCTGTAAAGAACCTTCTGGCTGGACTTCCTCCAATAGGGATTGTTCACTCTCTGGCAGATCATATTACTTTTCGTATCCTTCCTCGGCACCATCATTCTGATGCACCGATGACCTAAAAAATAGAGTCCTTCCATGAAAAGACAAACAAACAAACCTGTTTTGGGGAAGAACTCTCAACACCAGAAATGATTAAGTATTGACCCTGTGACAGAATGCCCAGTAGGAAATAATGCCAGCCTACCTTATGTCAGAATTTTTAAAATGAGAGCTTGTACTCTTAGCCTTCATGAAAAAGATTGTAATAATTAGATTCCCCCCCCCCTCCATTGAGGCATAAGAATTATAGGACAAGCTTGTATTTAAGATAGAAAGGTGTTGTTAAAAATGGCTTGGGGGTGGGGGTTGGTTGGTATCAGAAGCTTCGGCTTGAAGAACAAGTATATGTAGCCCTCTAGGATTAGGAAAAAATGGGAATTCCAGAACCTCGATAGCTTGCCCTTGGTCATGGGATCAAGAGCACTTGGGCCTCAGTGCCATTCTCCTTGGGGGTGTGGACACAGCGGCTGCAGCAGTGGACACAGACATAGCAGTGATGGCGAGGACAGTGCAGGTCATTGTTCCATTCTGCTGTGCGTGAGGTCACTGTGGGTCAGAACCGACTCTAGGCCACCTAACAATGACAACAACTGTAGTGCTCGGGGTTGGGCAATGAGCTGCTAACCGAAAGCTCAGCGGTTCAAACCCAGCAGTCATCCGGAAAGAGGAAGATGAGGCTGCCTGCAGTGGTAAAGCATCCCAGTCCAGAAGCCCGACACAGGGTCGCGGGGGGGGTTGGAATCAACTCTCTGGCAGCGGATGGAGTTCCACTTTGACAGGGTCTGTGTGCCGAGAGGAGGGAGCTTTCCCGAGAGGCATATTTGTGCAGCCCAGGAAGTACGTTTTTCTACTAAGGCTGGTGGGAAATAGTTTAAATGTCTTGAGCAAATGGAAAAAACCCACACTCCTGAGTCCTGTGTTGTCGGGCGTTTTGCAAAAATAGTCTCGATATTGGATATTGGTGAACCGTCACGGAGAGGGGTCTTGCTTTCTTACGATGCCATGCTCTCACATGATCTCCAGGAGTGATGATGACAAGTCTTTTGATAAAAATCAGAAAGAGCAGCTGGATTTTTTTTTCAACTGCCTGATTTTACCAGGTAAGTTTAGATATGACTATAACTTAAGAACACATCCCAGTAAATGGCCCGAGGCAGTTAACATTGTATAAAACTGAAATTCCACTGCCTTCTAATCAATCCTGAGCCATCACAGCCCTATAGGATTGGGCGGGAATTTTCCTGTGGGTTACCAAGGCTGTAAACCTGCAGGGGAGCAGGTGGTCTCATCTTTCTCCTTTCGAGAGCCTGGTGGGTTTGAACCACCAAACTTCCAGTTAGCAGTTGAATTCTTACCCATTGTATGCCGGGGTGGGGCTGGGGGGTTATGTCTTGTTCTTCCTAAAGCATTGTTGTTGACACCTCCGTGTTTACAAGCTTCAGATCAGATCATCTAACCATCACAGTCATCTTGGGTCATGCTGCTTGGCATCTTTGGGGAAAAATAGCCATTGAACATTTATTTTTATTTCTAGAGTAAATTCGCAGCTCACCGCCATCCAAAGAGAGAAACAGAACTTTCTGGAAGCATACAGTATCCCAGAAGGCATCTCCTGAACAAATAAGGCCCTTTCTGCATCTTACTCTCTTTCTCTCCTTTCCTACTATTCTTTTTTTGTTTTTTTTTGGGGGGGGGGGCATCACTGCCCTCTGGTGGTCGTGGGAGCTACCCAGCGCTGCTCCTGAGAGCCGCCGCTGGATTTGAACCGCCAAGCCCGCGGGCCGCAGTCCCACACTCAACCACTTACGCCACTGGGGCTCAGCCCCCCTTCCTCCTATTCTATCCCCCTCTCTCCCAACCTCCTGGTAGCCCGCAAAGTTCGTTTTGGTTTGGACTTAAAATTTTTTTTTCTTTTATATTTATATTTATTCCAGATTTCTCTTTAGGAGGTTAGTGAACTTTGCCGAGCATAACGCCTTCCAGACTTGCCAGTGTGGTGAGATGTCTGACAGCTTCCTTGCTGTTTCTCAGGGGACAGACTCCTCATCGTATGTGCCTTATGTGGCTGTTGTCAGCAGCCACCGAGTGACCTCTGCCCACAGACCCTATGTACAGCAGAAGGACACACGGCCCGTCCCGCTCCAGCTTCTCACTTCTTCTTCTAATAGAGTCCCTTCTTGCAGTTAACTCGTCTCTCTGAGGGCTTTCCTCTGTGTCTCTGCCCCTCCACTTCGCAGGCTCCTTTTTCTGCAGAGCAGCAGCTGGCGGGTCTGAACCACCAACCTTGCCGTCGTACCAGACAATGCCACCTGGGGTCCCAAAGTCTGAATAAAAGATCCTGCCTTTCTGGCTTCCCCAGAGGCTCCACACTAGGTCACCAGCCTGGAGGCAGAGCAACTGAGTCAGTGACTCCATCTCCTTGGCTTCTTTCCATCCTCATCCTTCCATTCAAGAAGCCCTGGTGGCTGCCGTCCTGGGGTACAGGCCAGACCGGCAGTTGGGAGCTGCCAGGTGCTCGCAGGAATGAGGCAGGGCTTTATTCTCCCACGCAGAGTGACGGTCTCAGACGCTCACAGGGCCAGTCCTGCCCTGCTCCTTAGAGTCGCGGAGTCAGCATCCGCTCGGCGGCAGTGGGTTTTGAGGGGCTTTTTATGCTTCCGTTCAATAAACAAATCTTACATAGCAAGTGCCCAGCAGGGCCTGGTACTCTACCAGGCATTGATGTCTTCGCTCTTGGCTTTGCCCTTTCTGTTGCCTGTAAAATAATGATATCTGTTCAGCTTTCATCGTTTGCTTTTTTTTTAAGTCCCGATGGTCTCTTAACATGGTTCTCTTTGCTCGATTACGATGTATCTGTGTTGGCGCCATGGATTCAGCAGTGGGCTCATTGGGCCACTGGTCTGTCGGGCTGCTAGCTGCAAGGTCGTCCGTTCAAACCCACCCGCCGCTCTGTGGGGGCAGGTGGGGGAAGGGTTTGAGTCCCAATAAGATTCAGAGTCTGGGAAACCACCCCCCCA
>PVJH01043777.1:0-13409 GCA_004026705.1 Nesogale talazaci | reverse complement strand
TCATTGCATGTATTTCATGAGTTTGAAGTAGACTGTATGGATTTGTGTATGGATTAGTTAATGTTGGACTAATTTTCATGATGTGGATTGGGTTGCGATGCTTTCTCAATATATACATATATGCACTAATGAATTTGTTTTGCTAGTCCACCCAGACCAACATACCAGCCAAAGGGCAACACAAGCATCTTCTTAGACTGTTTCTCAGCATCATTTGGCACTTAAAGAGAAGAGATCAGGAGTCCTGGTGGTATCATGGTTATATGCTGAACTGTTCACCACAAGATCAACAGTTCAAATCATCATTTGCTCCATGAGAAAAGGATGAGGCTTTACTCAGGCAAAGAGTTCCAGTCTCAGAATTGCACATGAGGCAGTTCTTTCTGTCCTATAAGGTTGCCAGAGACTGTAATTGAATAATTTACAGTAAGTTTTCTGAGCTTAAGGAGAAGAGTGAGAAGACTTTCCGGAAGAACTCCTGATAAAATCTGGTTCCACCAAGGATCAAAATTGATTCTGGAGCTTCAGTGAAGGTTAAGAGCCCTTTAAAAGCTGTATCACCATGTGGACTAAAGTGAATAGGTATAGTCAGCTTAGGACCCACAATACTCCAGATTCCCATCCCTCTGTCAGTGTGTCACACTGTAGCTGCTTGTAGGTTGGTGTGATACTGGATGCTACACGACCAGTATTTCAAGTCCCATCAATGTGCTACCATGTGGTACCATGATGGACGACTCCCAGTGGTGTTATCAGACAAGAAACAGGCTAGGAAGAAAAGCCTGATAGTCTGTGTGTCAGGCAGGGTTCTCTTAGAGAAATAAAATTCAGGACACTAGTAGTTTCTTTTATATATTTATATATTGAGAAAGGTATATAAGATAAGAAAGAAAAAGTTAACTATAAAGTAATACAGATTGCTTGGTGCCACTCACTTGTGTGAGACAGCTAGAAGACTGGCAGTCCTTCAAATCTTGAGGGCCGCTGAGGAGTCCTCTGTAGAGCAATCCAGGCTATCTGGTTACAGGCAGCAAACGGCAGAGCAGGTTGCCAACAGTCAGCCAGATGACAAAGTCTAACAGTCCCCGGCTCAAGAGATGTATATCTCAGGAGCGTGGCGAAGTAGGGCTTGAAGGATCCTCAACTCACAGCAACACAGTCCACGATTAGATGTCCCACGGGTAGTGTTGTTTGGTGGTCGAGGCACAGGACGAACAAGGGAGCTCTCTGGTCCAAAGATCCGAAAGCAAGAGAGAGAGCGGGACTTGCCAAGCCCTTTCTATATCTGCCCTTCAATTAATCCCGTGTGTTCATTGACCATGCCGTCACAACAGACCCACCAATCTTCTGTGGCCATGTTGGCATAACAAACCTACCCATCATAGTCTGCTTTCTAAAATTGTCCAACAAAGATATGATGCTTCATAACTGAATATGGCCTGATCAAGATATCTGACTTTCCTAAGTTGACCCCCTCTCTAAATACACAAAGACCACACAAATGGGCTTAAGCAAACCAACAATCATAAAAATGGTTCAAGGCCAAGTGACAGTTCATTCTGCTGTGAGGGGATTGCTGTGAGTTAGATCCAATTTGATGAATACTAGCCACAAATGCCACAAGCTATTTTGTGGCATCGCTTATCTTTACATGATTGCTAAAACATTGACCCTTCATACAGGTGGGAAAAAAGGAATACATGTAAGCACTTGCCTTCGCTAGTCCAGAAAGCTCCAAACAGATGGATTTTTCTTTTTCAGAGTATGAGAAATCGCCAGTAGCCTCAGTTATGGTTTCTGGGATCCAAAAAGAGGACAGGCCTTCTGGTAATCTTCAAAGGAAGATACCATCATGGACATCCCTGCCCACAAGCACCAATGGGGTCTGTGTGCACAGATATGCCTACTTGTGTAGACATGGGGCCTGCAAGTGATTGGGCTGCAGTGACATAGTCTGGGAGTGAATCTATAGAATGAGTTTCCGTTTTTCAGCCCGTTAAGCTCATAAATCTCCAAACATTGTGAGGATCTTTATAGTGTCAAAATACCATCAGCCCCACTATGTCCACCCACCCCTTCCAAGTACCACTCTAACCTAGGTTCAAATCTAGGGACTCTAAGTTAACTCTGATGACATTAAGGCCCCACTCCATGAAGAGACAGCCTTGAAGCCTTTAAGAATGAGTAGAAGTGTTCTGTCCATGTGGTGGCATTTAACCTAGTTGGACTTGTTGCATGGAGAGGCCAGCCCCCATACTATGCGATTCCTTCAGGCACTTACCATTCAAATGACCACTCACTATACTTCATGCCTGCTCTTTCTCCCCACACCAAACACTCATGCCCAGTATGGCGAGTATAACTTTCCTTAGATGTTGACTCACCCAAATGCAGACTCCAGGCCAACAGCAGCTTTTCAATCCAGGTAATCGCTGGCTCTCTTAAGCCCAAGGATAAGACCTAGCATCATTTGAGTTTCTACCCCTATTTGTCACATTGAGAAGCTGGACTGTAGTTTCTTCTCAGGTACCTTCCCATCTGAAAGTTATCAGGGTCAATGCAACCACCTTTCTGGGAGTGTCTGGGACCTACCCAGTGAGTAGCCAGCCCTGGTCACAGACAGCTGGTCCCCACTCCTCATGCCTTACCTGGCAGCCAGGAGCTTCTATTGGCTATCCCTCCATCACTAATCTCAGGCATGAGGCACCCCATGGCACCTCAGTTGCCAGCCACAGTTTCTGTGCTGAAGAAAACATAGATATGATTGCCTTGTCTGACCACCTTGATGTCCAGTTACAAGCCTGAAAAGCCGCTCCTTCTCCATTAGCACACAGGTCTTTGTCTTCCCAGAACCTCTACTCAGGAAAACCTTGAGACCCCCACACTTTGCACACATGCACTGTCGGTCCTTTCTGCCATCCCTTTAAGGGGGAGCAGTGCAGCAGGACAAGGACTCTCTCCATCATGCCACCAGACCTAGTGCAGTACTGTCCCACTGAGATCAAAAGCCATCAGTGACCCTGCCACATGTTCTCTGAGTCCCTGAGAGCCCTGGTTGATTTTACCTGAGGGCTTAACCTAAATACAGAACTGAACTCTCCAGCCTGCTTCCTGCAATTTCATCACCGCCTCCTCAGAGGAAATCCCAGGGAGAGACTGTGGCTTCCATGTGACTCACAGAGACAGATCGAGAGAACTACTGGAAAGCAAGAAATGAAATGGGCACTCTGACAACATTTGCTAGCTTTTGCATGATGAGGGTTTTTTGTCAGAATCTGTCTGTCTTGCTGGTGACTGTGATTAGTCTCTTTTTTTAAAAAAAAATATTTTATTGGGGGCTCTGACAGCTCTTATCACAATCCATAGATTACAGTCCTGTAAGGAGAAGTGGTGCAGAAGTAAGTACATGGCGAAAAGTCCATAGTTCAAATCCACCAACAGCTTGTCCACTGGGGGAGAGATATGTTATCTGCTCCTACAATGATTTCATGTCTAGGGAAACCCTTGGGGATTCTATGAGTCAAAATACACAGGGACAAGTTCAGCTCAATGGCAGCAGCAGCAGGTTTAGATTGTAGGTCCATTCAGCCCCACCCCCTCACCCTTGCCCCTGGACGTACCGAAGCAACTCTCTCAGCAACAAATTTCAAACTTTAGATTTAGGAAGAGCCACCAATGCACACACAAGTGAGCATCTAAACACCCTTCGTCCTTATGCCCCTCCTTTTCTTAGACTGGAAGCCATGTGAAGATCAAGGGCAGTAAAGTGAGAGGGGCTGGGTAGTAATAGAGAAGTTCATGGGAAAAGGGACTTCACTCCTCACCAGTGACCACCGCTCCAGCTGCCAGGTTGTAAGCGCAGCGGGACCTCATCTGGAAATAGAAGTCGCGGGGATATGGCTAGCAGGAATGCTTGACCTGCTTCTACCTCGGGATGAGGTGGCATTTAGACATGGGCATTGGGCACAGGTGGGGCTGTGGTGCAAGGCAGGAGGATGGGTCGGTGACATCGCCACGGCCCATTTCCCCCAGTCCTTGCTTACATGCTGCCAAGCATTAACCTGGGGTGTGTGTGGACACCAACTGCCCAGGTCACCGCCCAGCAAGGAAACAGTGGGTGTCAGTCAATTGTCAGCAAGTTGACTCCTACCCTCAGCAACCGCTTAGAGATGTGAGCAGACCTATTCTCCCTAGACTGACCTGTGCTCCAGGGGCAGAGTGTGCAGGAGCAGCTGGCCACATTTTTTAAAAGCATCCCCTAGGGGGACTTGAACCATCAATCTTTCAGTTAAAGGTCAAGTAGGCTAACACTGTGCAACCTTCAGGCATTCCTACCAGGAGAAGTAATGAAGCAAAGAAAGTAGGCAGAACAAGGGTGCAGGGCCGATGAGAATCCGCCACATCGCCATGGCCCAAATGCAATTTGGTTTTAGGCTTCTGCCCTGGAGGCCCCAACTGAAATTCGAAATCTCATCATGAAACATCTGCCTTTCCTTTTCTCTCCTATTCATTATTCCCTTCCCCCACCTCATCTAATTATCAGATCCAGCATTATCCATCATCTTGTCTTTGTGCCAGCAAGAATCGAAGAGCAGACGGGGAAAATGAATCATAATTGAGGTGTCAACACACAGGATGCAAGTAGGATGCAGTGTGGAAGCAAATACAAACACAAACAAGGCACAGTTCTTCAGAACGACTTCTCAGTGCCTCCTTCTTCCCTCCCCAGAGCTGCCGATGACAGAACTCAGGGGGAAAAAATGAGTCAGTGTTAATGTGGGCCTTAGGAATGGATTCTTCTGTCCCAGTTTGCAGCGCCACCAAGAGCCCTCTAATGAAAAGAAGAACAGGGCTGTGGGAACCTCATGAGAGATGGTCCGAATTCATCAGGGTCTAGGTGGGAAGCGTAGTGAAGGGACTATCTCTATTTCTGTAGTAAATGTGTCAACACTGAGAAGATTAAGGGAGCAACTGAAGCATTCACCTTGAGAAACAAAAAGCAAAGAGGATCCAATCACTCCCTAACCTTAATCTTTTAGGGTCTAAGAAGGACATCAGGGTACATCCAAAGCAGCCAGTTTGGTCATCCCCAAACCAGAAATATCCCCATCACAGTCCAGAAGTATGTTCTGAATCGATCTCCATCTATAAACTCAAACCACGTATGCATCTGTGTCAAAGGGAACCTGGACATCCAGTACATACATCTTCAGAATATTTAAAACAAACACTTATTTTTAATGTGGATGTACGTTAGACAATCTATCTCTAAATAATTTCTCCCAGATGTGTTCTTGGTAAACCCTACAGCTTCTCTTTCCCTCATTTCTTGTCTATCCACTTGAGACCCTGGCAAGGAGCTGGTTTACAAGTAGGTGGGGTTTTAACAGGATTGTCCAGCCATTGAATTGTTAGGAGGTGCCTAAGGAAAGTCTTGTGAAACCACAAATCTAGCCAGCTCTGCCTCCTAACTCCACCACGATGGCCTTGTTTATATAAAATCATTTTATATAACTAATGTTCTCTTTTTAATGGTACTAACTAGTTCTGAAACTTTTTCTCAAATATAAGGAAGCTAGAGCAAAATGATTAAATGCGGAAGTGAAAAAGCCTAGTAACTGAAGATTGCAAAGGGTGTCTTCAGAAGAAAAAGAAAGTGTTTGTGGTAGTTACATAATCTGGTGTCAATTTGAGGATTAAGAATGGAGGGCTGGAGTTTAGGCTGTGATTCAGGAGATAGCCCGTGAGGCTTCTATATGAGTGTGGCTTCCTGAGCATTCTGGGATCTCCAGTATTTCTTTCTTGGAGGCCAGAGTCACCTCTCTTTCTGCTTACTTCTTGCAAACATCCTTGAGGGGAAACCACACGCACGTTTCTGATGTAGCCCTGGGAACAGGAAGAGCGACATGGAGACCCCTGACAGCACTGAGATATTTCTACTGCCACTGACTTTGCACCCACTGGTCTATGGTCTCCCTACATTCAGTGTCCTAACTTGTGTTTCATGAGCCTGAAGTGGCCTTTATAAATTGGTATTGGACACATTGGTTAATATTGCATGTATGGGCTTGTTCTGGGCTGGGTGGGGCTCTTTTTCTCAATATCCAACTGCTTTTATATATAAACCTCTTTTTTATACATATATGAGTGTCTATGGACTTGTTTCTCTAGTCTACCCACACTAGCACAGTCTTACAACAAAATGTTCAAAGATCCTGTATTAGAAATCCCAACGGGAACACATACACATTTATTTGGTTGAACAAAACAGAGGAAAAATTCACGCCCTAAGTTGAAGTGTTGGAGGACTTTGTGAGCAAAATATTGAATGACACACAAGACAACAAAAAAGATGGGAGAAGTACACAGAGTCACTGTTCCAAAAATAATTAGTTGACTTTCACTAGCTGCAGTGTATATTATATGATTAAGAACCAGTGAAAGGGGAAAAATTCAGAGATGTACTAGTGTTGGTGTAATAATTGACTTAAGGTATTGATGGAACACCAATTGAAATGTTTCAATAAGAAGATGTCATACTGGAGGTGTTCATTTATTTATGCCAAGAACTTTAGAAGACAACTGTGTGTCAACAAATGGGAAAAAATCCATATTTATGCTAATTCCAAGAGAGATTCAGCAGAGTATAGAAGTTATCAAATAATATCAGTAATATCGCAGGCAAGCAAAATTTGCTGAAGAGAATTACAAAATGATCGCAGTGGTACTTTGACAGGGAACAGCCAGTAGTTCAGACTGGGTTCCAAAGTCTCCACACTTTATATACAAGGAAGCAGCAGTTAGAAACCCAAACAGGATATTGCATTGTCCACATTTCCTGCAAAAGACATCTTTGAAGTGTCAAAGGATGATAAGCAATTTTCAATATGTTTGTCAGCCATTTGGATGTTTTCAGCTCTTTGTCAAAGATAAAAAATTCATCTTTATGCAGATGAATTCACTTCTGTTCTGTTCTATTGGTTTGTGAATCTACCATTGTGCAAAAAACAAGCTGTTTTGACTACTATAACTTTCCACTTCTGTGGATTCTGAGATCAGGGAGTAGATTTCCAATTTTGTTCTTCTTCTTAATAAGTTCTTTTTCATTGTGTCTCTTCCTTCCCCATGTAAATTTAGGTTTTCCATTTCATTAAGGAATGAAGATGGGATTTGGTTTGGAATTGTGTTGTAATTATTGAATGCTTTTGATAGCATTGATACTTTCACGAAGTTAAGCTTTCATCCATGGACATAGAATAGCCTCCCATTTATGTTAATCCCTTTTGAGAGATGTGAATCAAAGCAGTGATGTGAGACCACATAACACTGACAATAGCAGCTAACTTAAAAAACAAACAAAAACAAACACAAAACAATACATGTTTGAAAAGGTGCAGAGAGCTTAGAACTGCTAGTGGAACTGTCGATCTGTACAGCCACTGTGGACAGTGGTATGATGATCTGTCAAATAATTGGGATAAACTTTCCATATGATCCAGGTATACCCTAAAGAAGTAGGAGCCAGAGAGCACATTGAGAAACATATGCACATGCATGTCCATTGCAACATTTTTCACAACAGCAATAAAATGGACATAACCCAAATGATGGTCAGTAGAATAATGGATATAGAAACTTTGGCACATACACACTGTGGGATATTAAGTACTGCTAACAAATGATAACGAAACAATGACCTAGACAACATTAACTCAAAACCGAACTCAAACAAAACCAAACTCATTGCAGTCAAGTCATTTCTGATTCATAAATACATACTGTACATGGCTTTCCAAGACTAACTGTTTGTGAGAATTGAAATCCCAGTCTTTGGCCTATGCAGCACCTGGTAGTTTTGAAATACTGACCATGGGGATTACAGCCCAATGCATAACAGGGTCATATGGAGAACATTTTACTGAGTAAAATTAGTCAGTGACAAAAGGACACATATTTTATGTGACCACTATTATAAATGATATTTCACAGCAGAGAGAACAGACTATTGAATTGCCAGAGGGGATGAGGTCAGGAAGGGGAACTAAAGCAGTAGACTAGCGGGGTGCAAGGTGTTCACTTGAAAGGGAGGATGGAGATGCACAGGAGAGAAGAGCAATCACAGAATGGGTGGGGTTGGCTACTGGGTGGAGAGACAAGTGGTTTGAACTATTGAATGCAGAGTGGGTAATCTAAAATTTAAACCCTCACCTAACACCTAAATACACTCCTTCCCAATAGCAAATGTTAAAAAATATAAAAACACAACTAGTTTAAAAACAGGTGTACCTTCTCCAAATCAACCATGATATTTCATATGCTTCAGATGTACATGAAAAACTGAGATGAGAAAGAATTGCTGCTTTTGGATTATGGTGCTTGCTAAGATTATTAAATGTACCACAAACTTTCGTAAGAATAAACAAATCTGTCTTGGATGACATGTAGCCAGAATGATCCTTGGATATGAGCATGGCAAGACATTATATCTGCATTGGGCATCGTATGAGGAGAAACTAGTTCCTAGACAATCATGCCATGCTTGGTAAAGTACAAGGTCACTGAAAATGATCAAGATCCTCAACAAGATGGATTGGCACAGTGGCTGTAACAGTGGGCTCTAAACAAAGGACTAATTGTGAAGTTAACCTATGATCAGACAATGTTTTCCTCTGATGTACATAGCTTGGATATGTCAGAATTGACTCTAAGGTCCCCAAACACAAACAGTATTGTTCACTATTTCTAGCGATGACCTAAGAAGAGGGAAAGAGCAGAGCTTAAATTCAGAATTGAGTTTGTGTGCTTACTTGGAAGTTCTAAAAAGGACAAACAGGAAAATATGGAGAAGTAAAATAGCTGAAAATGGTGAATGGAAACAATGCACAGATGGGTACTAGAAGAAATCCTGTAAGCTGGAGGAATGTGAAAATTAAAGTATGAATATTCATAATATAGAACGAATAGGGCATTCAGATAAAGGCTACAAAATCTACATTTAGCCTTAAAATAACCCCTCTTCCTTTAGACTTAAAAGTCTGATAAATGTAATGTCTTAAGTTGGACATTTATAAACTCAACTATTATTAAAAATGAGCAGCGATAACCTGCAAAAATAATTTGGAATGCTTATCTCAAGGGTCGGTAGCGCTCTCCTCCAAGTCACCAGATTCTAAATATTCTCGGCTTTCTGGGCTATCTGCTCTGTCACAACTGCTAAACTCTACCAACTGTCGAATGAAAGCTGCTGGAGACAAATCTCAGAGAATGAGCATGGCTGGGTTTTAATACCATTGTACTTACTAACAGAAGTCGCAGGCTGATTTGACCTGATTGACTGTCTTGTTTGGACTGAATTGCTTCCTCTTAAAACATGTGTTGTATGCAAGAATACTTTGTTCTAATAGTCTGGCACTCTGTGATGTTCATCCTCCTGACAAGATTGCCGAAGACAAATTTAGTGCATAAAAAAATGTGGTGAAGAAAACTGATGGAGCCTGGCTATTAAAAGATATAGTGTTTGGGGCCTTGACGTTAAACATGCAGCCATGTAGCAGAGATGAGCAACAAGCCCACATGGAGCAAGCACGCCAGCATGTGTGATCATGACGTAGACATGAGATCAAAAACAAGCTTTAGAAAACCCCAAACAAATAATGATATTGTTTAATGAGGGAGGTTGGAGTGGAGATGCCAAACTCATTTGTAGACAACTTAAATCCTCTCACAGAAGGGTCCCAAGGAAGGGATGAGTCAGCCAGGGTGCAGTAGTGAACAGAAAAAGTCCACAATACTCCTCTGCTTCCTTGAGGTTTTCTCATCCCCACTATCATGACCCCAGCTCTATCTTACAAACCCGCTAGATCAGAGTATGTATACTGGTTCAGACAAGAGCTCTCCAGGACAGATAAACCCTTCAGGAGCAGAAATGGGAGAAGCAATACCAAGAGAACAGGGAAAAGGCGAGAAGTAATGGGGAAGAAAAGGGGTAACCAATTGCAGTGATCGATAAATAACACCTACCCACCAGCAACCATTGATGAAAAAAGATAGGATCAGTGTACGATATGAAAATAATAATAATTTATAATTTACCAAGGGTTCTTGAGGGTGGGAAGGTGGGCAAAGAGGGATAAAAGAGGAGATTATACCAAGGGCTGAAACAGAAATAAAATGTTTAGAAAATGATGATGGCAATTATGTACAAATATGTTTGATGCAATCGATGTATGGATTGTTGCAAGAACTGTAAAAAACCCCAATAAAATGTATTTTTAAATAAAGGAAAATATTTAAAAACTCTACCTTTTTTAGGGATAATCCCATTTGGAATTAGGATTTTATTATACTGATAAGGCCATATCAGTGTAAGGAGTAGCTCAAGGCAAGAAGTTTTTAGATATTGAAAAAAAGAGTAGATTATGCACAAGTGGAGGGGAAGACAGTGCTTAAATATAACTTCAAAGCCATCCCTGGGGTCAAGCATAGGAACAACTTTGAGGACGGTGCAGTATTTCCTTGTGTTTTGCATAAGGTCGTTAGGTGCTGGAACCAGCTGGAACCAGCTTGATGGCCCCTACCGGCACAAAGGACATCCTGTGACTTGCACTATTTTACCTCTCAACTACCTCTACAGAGTTAAATCCATTCTGTCCCCACTCCCCGTGGGCTACATTTTCACAGCCATCAGGAACCTCCCTTTCCTTTACAAAAGATCAGAATCTCACCTGTTGCATATGTCAAAGAGGTGAACACAATTTGGCAATGAAGCTCTGTGCTTCAGATATTTCCCTCTATTTTCCCACTTCATCGTCTCAATGAAATGTAAATTTTATTTCTAGCATCCATTCACTTCTATGGTGTTCTTTATTTCTAAAGTGACCATTGAGAGCTGAATTAATCTCAAACCTGAATGTGCTAATGTAACAGTGGATGCTAATAGTGAACACTGGGACTCTCAAATTGCTGTATAAATGCCAGGAGGGAGACAGGGCAATGGGCCAAGATAAATATGCCATGTAATAAATAAATTGCAGCTTCCAGAAGAATAAATTGCTTTTGAGTAATTTTGGATAGAAGTTAAATAATATAAGTAATTCAAAATATTTTATATCAAACTATGGCTATCACATATTGCTGTCATATAGCTTTAAGTCAGCTCTAATTCATATCAAACCTATAAAAAAACACAGGAAAAATATTACCTAGCCTGTACCAGTCTCACAATCATCCCTATGTGTCCATTGTTGCAGCTACCATGTCCATCTGTCCTGTTGTGGTATTCTTTTTTTCTGTTCTGCTGACTGCTACCTCACCAAGCATGAAGTCCTTCACTAGGGACTTCTCCTGATAACAAACTCTCCGCATATGAGATGACATCCCTCAGTCCTTACTTGTAAAGATGCTGCTGATCATGTTTCTTTCAAAGACTAGTTCCTTCTTTGGGCAATCAATCCATGCAGCATTCCATATTCTTCATGGACAGCATAACAAAATTTGCATCACATCTTCTTAGGTCTTACTTTTTCATGGGCCAGCTTTCACAAGCATGTGAGATAACTGGAGGTACCATGGTTTGAGTCAGGTGCATTTTAGTCCTCTTAGTGACAGGTTTGCTTTTCTAAATCTTTAAAGAGATCTTTTGCATTAGAATTGCCTAGTGAAATCCCTGTTTGATTTCTTGACTGTTGATTTCATAGCAAACATGCTACTTTTAGTTTATTATATATATATATATAATATGTAGCATGAGACTAAGATATAGGTCATACCAGAATGTACACAAATATAGTTAATTTTAATTATTGAGCTTGCACCTGACTGCTATGTGCTCGGACCCTAGATTTCTATGAGCTTATCTGTGTTTTGCATTCTTTTTCTGGGTATTTAGTGAAGCATTTTGAGAAAGTGTTTCATGGCACACCCTTCCTGCTTTAATGAGAAAGAAAGAAAAGAAAAAGAGGCGAAGTACAATGCTTCACAGTTTCTCATCCTCCTTTCTAGAAATCGATTTATACTGACATTTTTCTTAGTTGCCCTCGAGTCAGCTCCTCCTCAGAGCAGCATTCTGTACAGCAAAACACAGTGGCCTCTTCCTGTCCCGTCGTCAGAATCATGCCAACCTTGCTCTTTGCAGGTTTGTCATGCCACGGGGGTTTGTACATTGCTGTTGTCTGTAAGCCATGCTATTAGTGTCTCAAGCATCAGTCGTGCTTCCCACTGCGGACAAGTTTCAGCGTAGCATCCAGAATTAAAGCTGACTTAAGAAAAAAAAACTAGTGGTCTGCTTCTGAAATTCAACCAATAAAAATGGAATGGCTAATACAGTTAGTGCTGGAGGATGACTCCTCTGGTGAGAAGACACAGAAACGATGCTTGGAAAAACCTGCCTTCTCCGAGTAAGGTCCACTCTAGTGGTGTGGAAGGAGCAAGTTGTTCTCAACTCTCCTTTGCTCATGTTGTATGATTTAAAGTGAAAGAAATAGATGCAAGCATAGCTCTATTTAGTCTTTACTTATTTTTTTTCAGTCTTAACTGAGGAAGTCCTTCCATTTTGAGTTCCACTGCCTTGCTTTTGTTCCTCACTCAAACATCCCCTCCAGTGATGGTGACTTCCTTCCTTCAAGCATCCTTAATCTTACCCTGTGTTTTCTGCTGCTACCTTGTCTTCTTCAGGATCTGCCATCATCTAGAACACACTCAATTGCCTTCCATCAAAAAAAAAAAAGTGATGGTTTTATGCCAGGCCTCCTTTTATCACCCGGTGCATCTTCTCTCCTCTTCAATTCATTTTTCCCAAGCTATGGTCTATGATTTATATCTTTCCTTTCACATGTCATTTATTCTGCAACCAACTGCCCTATCCAGAGAAACTTCTTAGTGAGATCACCTACTGGCCAAACCTACAGAAACTTTCAAAAGTTTTATTACTTATGTGGCTTGCAGCATTTGATACCATTGACATCTAGCTTTCCTTTAAAATGGACTCCCTGGGTGTACTTTTGGAATGCCAGATGCCCCAGCTTCAATGTGTGTCTAGTCTTTGATCGCTGGGGAGCACCACGCTTCCACTACTTTTTCTCATCTTCCTGGATGAGTGCATGAATAAATGTAACTGCTGATACTTTCTATTTATTTTACTTAAAAAATTACTCTAATACTTAACACCTTAATACAACAAGCAATAATTATATTCCTCTTTCTTGGGATTCAAGATCAGAAACTGAACTTTGTGTGTCTGTCTCAAGGTCTCTCATGAGGCGGAAATCAAGCTGCAGACCAGGAATTCAACCTCATCTGTATTCTTAACTAAGGGTGTGAAGACAGTTTCCAAGTCCATTCATAGAATTTTTTCAGGCCTTGATTTCTTGCCATGTGGGTTTCACATGACAACGGACTTTCCCTCTGATCAT